>SNQJ01S0065600.1:0-17892 GCA_010110895.2 Picea sitchensis
AACAAAATAAAATAAACCATGATAGATCTATCTTAACCCCAAACACAAATTCACCACACTTAAACTACCTTATCTAACCAAGATCAATTTTTTAATACTCGCCTCACAAAAAAATATATATTCATACAATTAGTTAATCTTTGAAAATATATCAAACAAGAAATATATAACCAAACAAGAAAATTATCATCCAAGTCTTTCAAATATGTTTTTATAGAAAGAAGCACTAGCTTAACTTACAATGGACTAAGAAAATTTTATCTTCACGTGTTATTTATGAGAGGCCTCTTTTTATTTTGTTATTTAGATATGCTCTTCCACTATTTGTTGGCCCCAAAAACAATGAGTAGTGGATTTTTTTCTTGTTTTTTGTAAGTAAGAAGTTTCTATTCAAATATTAACAAAATATACATAATTTTCAGTTTGACCAAGGTAGAAACCATATCATACATACGGTCATAGGTTTTCCAATAACCCAAATGTCTGTGGGCCTTCTAAAAGAGAAGCAAACCAAGAAACCATAGTGAGAAACAACTTGTTCTGGCTCTTGAGAGCCTCCAGCCTTTGCCCAAATTTTTTATATTCCTACGCTTTTGGTAGCATGCCCTAGGCCACCATGGTTTTGGCATGCCAGTAAAGCTCCGTGGTGTGATGAAACTTGGTATCTCTATTCCTGGTGTAGCCGAGGTCTGGGAATATTTCACCCACCTTCTCATCCATGTCTACATTCTCTTGGTAAGACTGATTCAACATCACCTCATCCTCTAGTTGATGCATGGCCTATTTACCTACACGGGAAAAAATCTCTGATAATGGGCCACTGCTTCCTTTGTAACATGAGACACTCTAGTCTTTCTAACAACAAAATCCTTAGCATGACCCGCTCGTGGAGCTATATGATCCTAGATCAATAGAGCCAAACACCTCCACACCTAATTAGGAAGAAAAAATGGTCGAACTCAATAACCAGAGATGAATCCCTGCCTATATTTAGAAATTTATCCCCATGCTTAAACATGATGATGGCAAGGACAGGGATAAATTGGTCACTGATACTCATAAACATAAGCTTTCCCACCATTAATTCAAACCTGCTACAACTGGTATGACTCCACCAACTTCAACATTGACAGTAAATCATCTGTGAGCAAGTAAGGTTCATTTGATTGTGGAGGAGGGTCGGACAAGACTGAATTAACTAAATACCTAGTGGGGAGCATGTGAACAAGGGTCCAAACCCTCATGTTGATTTTAAAACCTGGGTTGATACCACTTGTGTCATCATCCTGGTGCCTCTTTGCAGTTGTCACCTGATCTAGGTAATTAGTCGATTTTATTCTCTACATACGATGAGGCTCAATTCTTTAATACTTGACTCACAAATAAAAACACATTCATACAATTAGTCAATATTTGAAATTATATCAAACAAGAAAATGATCATCCAAGTCATTTAAATATGTTTTCATAGAAGAAATCACTTGCATATGATGCACTGAACAAATTTTGTGTTTATGAATCACATGTTTTTTTGTGAGAGGCCTATTTTTCTTTTGTTGTTCAAATAAGTTCTCCTTCTATTTGTTAGCCCCAAACAGATTGATTAGTTGATTTTATGATATGCATAATAAAATATTAAAAATATATAAGAATTGAATAAGAAAATTTTATTCAAATCAAGCGTTGAGATTGTTATCGTAGGATTTGTACCTATGCTTTCACGACCACCCACATCCAATATTACAACTGTGCGAACAATGATGCACATGGAGCTGTTTACTGATGATGCATACAAAGATACATACATAGAATATGAGGACTTCAAGGAGGTGTCTCAACAACTACAAGGACAAATTCATATAGAAGAAGGTGACGAAAAGGTTGACTATCATTTAGAGAATGGTTTACTCTACAACCTTGACAAGCACTGTGTCCCTAAAGGTGAACAACTATCGATTATCAGAGAGACTCACACCTTCAAGGTCATGGGAAATTTTGGTGTTGGGAAAACAATTGCCAATTTACAAAGGTATTTGTATTGGCCCATCATGCAAGAAGATGTAGAACGACATATTAGAGGATGTATATTTTGTTGTATCAACAAGCCAAGTAACAAGAAGCAAGGTATATACCATCCCTTACCTGTACCAACTTGACCTTGGGAAAACATTTCCAAGGATTTTGTGGGAGTTTTACCAACCACACGAGAGGGAAATGATTATTTATTTGTTGTAGTTGACAAGTTCAACAAAATGTGCATTCTCTTTCCTTGTAAAAAGACCATCAATAGACAAGAAGCAACAAATGAGGTCTTTGAACAAGTCTGGTGCACTTTGGGAAACCAAGGAGCATCATCTCATATATGGATGCTTGATTTCTGAGTGCATTTTGGACTACATTGTGGGAGAAGATGGTCACTAAATTGAAGAGGTCTACATCAATCCATCCACAGACGGATGGGAAAATAAAAGTAGTCAATAGGACTTTGGTGTAGCTTTTGAGGGGTTACAATCAGAAGTATTCGAAGACTTGGGATGAAAATATGATCTATATACAATAATCTTATAAGAGAGCAGTCCACACTTCTACTGGTAAGGAGCCTTTTGAAACTGGATTTGGATATTTACAACCTTCACCCTTAGATGTTGTGTATGGACAACATGGAGGAGTGAGGGAGGACCTCACAAGATATTCCTTAAGATAAAAAAAAAATGTTGAGAAGATCAAGAAGATTCATTTTCAAGTACAATAGACACTGAAGAAGTTGCATGAAAAGTACAAGGCTAGACATGACCAACACAAAACATACAGAAAATTTAAAGTGGGAGACATGGTATGGTTATAGTTAAATAAGGAAAGGCTACAAGGTCCTGGTAAGAATATCAAGGCTTTGTGGTATGGTCCTTTTGAGGTATTGAAAAAGGTAGGAGATCATGCCAAAAGACTCAGTCTAACCCCATCCATGCACATTTACTTAGTAATGAATGTGGAGAATCTCAAACTCTATAATCTTTCCATGTTGGATCAAGAGGAGGAGTAGGTCCTACCTTCCATAGAGGACTTACCACCAGATGCTCAGGAAGAGTTGGTAGATGACATAGTTTTGTAAAAGTTTTCAAGAACTACAAGACAGGGGAAACATGACCTTTGGAAAATTGGGTTTAAAGGTAAGCTTCCAAGAAAAACAAAGTGGTACTCGAGGGAGAAGGTAAAGGGAAAATTTACTCACCTCATTCAATAAAGATTTTGGGGAATAAAAGCCTCCCAAAATGTGGAGGTATGATCCATATTCAATCATTATATTATTTTTCATCTAACTCGATGATTTTAGAGTGGAAACCATTGGAGGAATCAGCTTGCAAGGCCCTTTTAGTGGCAAGTCCCATTTTGGAAAATTGGAGTCTCGAACCTACCAAATCCATTTTGAGGCAATAAATAGTGCTTTTTGGGGTTTTGGTGTCCAAAAATGTGTCCTCTTCCTTGAAGGTATTCTACACTTCGAAACCTTTCCAATGGTGTAGATCGTGTGTCAATTGGAGTGTATATGCAAAACTTATGTCCCCCGCAAGTTTCCATACCGTGTTGACCACAATGGTACAAGATAATGCTACATCATCCCCTATTACTTGTGCATATGGGGCTAGCCTCCGATGTGATTTCAAGAATATTATAGAAGGTCCAAAACCCTATCATAGTTTAGGGTTGGGGAAGTAAAAAACCTACCCCTAGATGGTTATCGGGCTATGTTAAATATCGGGCCACTAGGAGGAGAAGGGTTCCATTATTTTGCATTGTATCTTGTTCCATAGCTAGGAAAAACATATGAGAGTGGTATTATGTGAGAATAATAGAGGAGGAGAGATTATGTAGAAACCATACAGACCACAGTTCAAAGGAAACTCCACATAGAGTGTCTCTTTCTTTGTACTTGCATCATTTCTATACCAAAGAAAAGAGAGCAGAGAAACCTCACCTTCAAGCTGGGTTTTCTCCCAGATTGGGTTTCCCAAGTCATATCTTATGTTTATTTTTGGATGGTTAGATTGTATTTTATTGTTCTCTATTTTTCACATTTTATCTATTTCATGCATAAGAAGAAAATCAGTAACTAGATATTATGGATATCTAAAGGAAAAAGAACCTTAGAAGCTTAGATGCTCGTGTTGCATGGCCTATTTAGCTAAAGGGGGAACAAAGCTTTGATAATGGGTCATTTCTTGCTTTGCATCATGAATCACTCTAGTCTTTCTAACAAAAAAATCCTTGGCATGAGATGCTATGGTCTTTCTAACAACAAAAGCCTTGGCACGATCTGCTCGTGGAGCCATAGGATCATTGATAAATAGACCCAAACAACTCCACACACAATTAGTAAGAAAAACATAATCGAAATCAACAATCAGAGATGAATCCTTGCCTATATTTAGCAATTTATCCCCATGATCAACAATGATGATGGCCAGGACAAGGCTAAATTGGTCACTGATACTCATAAAAGGAATATTTCCCACCATTAATTTGAACCCGCTACAACTTGTACTCCTCCAAAACCTTTGACAGTGACAAGAAATCATCCGTGAGAAAGTAAGGTTCATTTGATTGTGGAGGAGGGTCAGACAAGACCGATGTAACACACCCATGGTGGGGCATAAAAATTATGTTCTTCTTAAGAGAATCAATACCCTCATACGTGGTCTCTATTCCATTCTTCTCTTCCAGATCTTTCCAGCCATGGTATCCATGCTCTGAACTAAGCTCAGAGCTAACAGATATCCTCTCCCAATTTCTTCGGGTTCTTCCACCCCTCTCTACTTTCATAGGACTATAGGCTATGACCAGACACCAAAACAACAGGCTCCAAGAAAACCACCGCGTGAATCCTCCGGAGTGGAAAATATACAAAGTTTGCAATTCGATGCCATGTGTCCTCGGGGATTTCGACGACCCTGATTCACTTTGGGACTTCAACGTTCAGGAGTCACGGATGCTCACACAACCTTTTCTCCCAATGTACTCCTTACCCGAAGTTCTAGATAAGGTGCCACACGTCCATTTTAAATCAACGACTCAAGTTCTTTTCGAGTCTTCGGTATTCGGGAGCTTCAGACATTGTTAAACCTTTCTTCCCAGAATGTTTTCTTCTGGAGTTAAGGATCATGTGCCATGCATCTTTCCTGATCAAATGTCCTGGCTTACTTTGGGACTTTGACGTTCGGGAGTTTCGAACGTTCCAACAATTTTTTCTCACGAAGTACTTTCTTCCAGATTCAAGGATAGTGCGACATACTTCCTTTCTCCTCCGAAGTGGCTATCTTTCAAAATGGAAGATCTACTAACACCTGTCCTCAGCTGTCAGACAACTTAGATGAACTCCAGCTCTCCGGCATTCGAAAGTTCTGGTCCAACACATCTACTTCTCTCCCGGAGTGACTTCACCTGAAGTCCATGATCTGTCGACGCGTGTGTCCCACAGATCGACGACTGCAAATCACTTCAGCTCTTTGGGCTTCATGAGGTTCAACCTCTCCACATTTATTTTCTCCCATATTAATTTCACCCGAAGTCGACAGATTTCTGCCACGTACCCTCTCTCTTAGATCGACGGTACAAACAAACTCCATCACTCTGCAGATTTTCAAAGGAACTCATGGCTAACCGCCTCTTCATACCCGAGTGTGTGCCACTCTGAGCGGGACACCTAGTATCATTATCACTCAACACATGGGTCCCCATGTTCTCTTGATGTAATACCCACATTCCCGCAATCAAACGGTGGAGAGGGGTCCCCGAAGGATCCATAGATCCATGGTCCACATTGCTTCGTTACTTCATTCTCTGGGATTTTTGGCATTACTAAGACTCTATTCTCCCAAACAGGTCAACGTTAGATTGACTACCTCATAGATCTGATGGTTGGGATGGCTCCCAGGCATCCTTAGATCTAAGGCCCAGATTAACTTTGGGACTTCAGGACTACAGGGATTTTACCTCCCTTACGATGAACTTGCTCAATTTTTCAAACTCGGGAAGTCTGAAGGACTCAAGGGGTTAACTCCCACGCTCTTTCCCGTATCCAACAGTCACAACAGAACTTGGCTCTTCCCGAAAATATATCGTTCGTTCATCTTCTAGACAAAGCAACCTTCCCTTTATATACTTCAATATCGTTATTCTTCCTAAGCTTTGTTAACTTTGAAAGGATTAATATCTTTTCGCTCTTTCTCTTGAACTTAACACTTAGAAGAATTATTTCACACACCCCTTGCGCTCATTCATCAACTCTAGAACTTAAGAGGTTCTCGGTCATTTCCTACCTCACAAAGAGCCTATGCATAAGTGCACTACCTCTCATGAGCTTAACAGACTCCTTCCTCCAGGAGACTCAGAATGACTAGGAGTGTTGACATGCACACGTAAAACTATGCCTAGGGTTGGCGAACTCATAGTTCATTTATTTTAACTTGAGCCACCACAAGGCTCAACCATTTACGCATACAAGATAGATAATTCCTTACTTGCTTAAATACAAAATCAGGAAGAATTAAAGGGATATAGTATAACCATTAAGAAAATATGCACATCCTTGAAACATTCATAGGATATCCAACTTTAATTTCCAGTTACAATTCAATTACACAGGATATGAGAATACTTATCTATTACAGGTTGCAACCAAATAATTGGATGTGGGAGTGTGCCTTTCCACCCAACCATAGGCTAAGAGGTAATCATCCTTAGCACTCTATCCACCCAACCATATGCTTCCTCAACATCAAGCTCGCGCTTGGCACTTTCAGGTCGTGTTCTCTTCACTTCTTTTTGGTTTGTGCATCTCCTTCTGAGCATGCACTCTTGTCTTGTGTCTCTTTTCTTGCTACACCCTTTCCTTATCGTCTATGTGTATGTATCTTACCTTCCTTCTTTAGGAAGGTTTCTGACCTATCCTGTTCCTTCTGTTAGAAGGAAGCTCAGGTCTACAGGTCTTTGTGGTACTTCAGGCTGACATCCCATGTTTCCATTCATGGGGATCGTTGATTATTCAACCACCAGTCCTTTCCTTCATTAACTAATTCTTTTCTCTAGATATATCATGGCTCGTACTTCAATGTGTCATCCCCCAACAGTAAGTTATGGGAAATTTAACAATAATTCATTTACATCATCCACATGCCTTAGCATGGTAATCCTATTTTATGATTAATTACAAGTTGGGGGAAACAGGGGTGTTACAATCCCCTCCCCCTTAAAAAGGAACACCGTCCTCAATGTTATTTCTCAATAACACCTATTATGAATTCCTCATCCAGTTGCTTCAGAAATATCGATCCTTTTTCATGGTCAGGTCTTTTCTAGACTCTTGGCCTTCGTCACCTGTCTTCAATAAATTCTTGGAAAATAAGCACATTAATCACAACTTTTTACGAAAACATCTTACTGTTGTCCAAAATTCAAGAGGAAAAATTCATATTCTAACAAAATACTTATCTATGTAGTTCATGGGTTTGCATCCATGTGGTTTTCTTGCTATACAGGCTCACTATTTTTCCCAGACATACCCATTGTGTGCATGATCCCAATCAATAGTTTACAAGAACTATCAGAGCCTCCTCTTCCTTCCAGTCACTCACCCTCCAGGCCTAGGCTTAGGCATCCTCTTCTCTGTTATACAGTTCCTCTGGTGATCCATCTTGCCTTGCCAAGGTTTTCTCGCATAGAAAGAATCCAAGAGACTTTATTGAGCCTTACAGTCGATGCGTCCCTCAAAATTTCTCTATTGAGGCATCCCTTTGGCTCGTGTTACCTCAACACAACATATTCTAGGTGATCATGACTTACGGTGGGGTTCTCATGTCTCAATAGTGACCTCTCTCATGATTTTCAACTTTAGGGCCTTCATCTGTCCTTTCTGGACATATCTTTTCTTCTCACATGTATCACAGGTATACAGAGACTCATGAGACATCATCATAAATTCTAAATTTCAGAATTTTATTGCAAATCTGTCACCCACAGATTTTCCAGTTCTATATTTATTTTTAGATCTGTTCCTCACAGAACCAAATCCACCATTCATGGGACTTTCCTTCCCATAGCAGTTTGGCTCAACAGGCAATTTTGGTCTTCCTTATGGCTTACAACACTGCCATATCCAAGACTCTTTCTTCCTGCAAGTCAAATTTCCTCAGCCAAACAAATTGTTAGTTTTCATGCACACTATATTTTCCTACTATGCATACTAACAATCAAATTACTTTTATCTATTCGATTATACAAAGAAAAAGGAAATTCCATTCCCTACACATGCATTATTTCAGTATATCAACTTTTCAAAATGAAAATCAAACATCAATTGAGTTTAATGAATGTGCCAACATTTGTGGCCACATTCGTACCCAATGCACCCTTGCATCGATTTTAGGTTATCACTTTTTTTCAGGTTAGGAACTCCTGCTAAGGTGTGTTTGAATTCAACCAACTTATTCCCATATGGATCCTTTGTCCATATTTATTATTTTAGTAGAACCATATTTTATTCTCTGAATCGATGACAGCCCTAAAAGCTTCATTCATGAAACCCCAGGTTTCACATGAATGATTTTAAGCATTCCTTTGACATCCATATAATGTACGCAATATTTTCGGAAGGTCCCATTTTCATGAAAACATGCATTTACTCAAGAAATTCCATGCAATGTGCTAGCTATGACCACCTTTATTCCCTTAGACCCAATCCTCGTGACCACAGTATAACGCAGAGTTTAAACTCTATCTTCCTTGACTGGCCTGGAGGAACTTTGTTTCCTCTCCATGCGATCGAGAGTTGTGACCTCAGCTCTATTCTTTTCAAGTGATACTCTTTCAGATCCAGTTTATGGGGTGCTATGATCCTCGCTAAACCCCTTGTCTACAATTTGATGGTGAATATCCATCTTCCCCCAGATCTAACGATTGCAAGGGATTGTAGAACCTCAACTAACTCGGGGTTTAATTCTCCTTCTGACCTCTACAATGGAGACGGGTCATCCGATCTATGATTGGATCCCAGAATCAAAACAAAACTACATTGAGTTCAATTTACGGGTACAGGTCTTGACATTAAACCGCATACATATACCTTCTTCGCAATGAATACGGTTTGTTGATCTTATCCCTAGATCGATTCTAAACCACATGATTCCAAATGCAACAATCTCGACATAGAATTATTTGACCAAGAATTTAGACTAAGAGAAGAACCTCGATTTTCCAAATTCAACCACATAAACCAATCACAGTACGCGTTTACATGGCATTAACATGTGGGTTCCTTATAGGTCCACCCACTGATCGTTCACAAATCAACAGTTCATAGTGATTGCAGAATCCCCAATGTGCTCACTCTTTATCGGAGAGTTCAATCTCTGCAATCTGAAAGGTTCTTACCCGACTCTTTTAATCATGGTCATTGATCATCCAATTCGATGAGATCAATGGTGTTGGTTTATTACAGGTCGTGGACTAGCGCGCCCCTTAATTCCGCCTTCATGCTCCGCAATCAATACGAGTCGTTCGATCTACGATCGAACCCCAAACTCAAAACAAAACTATATTGAGTTTAAATTATGGGCATAGACTCTGTTGTTAACTCGTGTTCCCATTCGATCTCCGTAATGAATACGGGTCGTCGATCTCATCGAATGACTGGTGTTTGATCTGTTAATTCCATTGGATCTCGAAATCAATCTTATGACTGAGAATGGTTTTCTCCCGATGAACGAATCATGTTCACTTCCTCTTTCATGTTCTTGAGTGTCCTGATTCGATCAGGATTTTCTTTTTGAATCATACTCTACTTGGGTATTTGTGGCATACAATTGCCTTTCAAATGTTTCTTGCATAACGTTAAAACAATAAAAAAAAATTATACATGTCCTAGCGCATCTTTATGCGTTTCATCACATTATCCTTAATGTTTTCATGAGTGCAACACAAACAAATCTCGATTGTTTCTACAACAATACGATCACCATCACTATGGTGCCAAAACATTTACTTTCATCTACGTACCAACTCTCTCATCCCATAGAAAACATAATACTCAACAAGAAAATAATCTAGGGCTCTCCCCTTCTTTCAATTCCTTCTACACTGTCTGAGACTTTTCAGCCTAGCTAAGTCATCTCTAAAGGCCTCACTGCCTTTTCTTAACATGGCTTCAACCAAGCCTATTAAATCAAACCTACTCATTTATTCATTCATTAGTCTTCTATTCATTACATGATGCTTTCAAAATTTAATCTAGGATTCTTATATATATATATATAGATAGATATATATATAATATTGTAGCTCACTGCTTAGTTTCTCGGCAGTTATTAAGGTTGTGACTCTGACCTCCTGACAGAGTTTTCACATAGTTCTTCCATGGTGAACTCCCTCAGCATGCAACTTCCTTATTGCACATCCATCACTATCTGTGATGGCCTCAACCTTGGGTTAGCTTTAGTTGTTTACCAAATATTCCATAAGGAATATAAACATGTATCTTTGTCATGCACCCAAATTATGTATCCATACATATTATGGTTTTGTTAAATTGCATCCATGATGTACTTAACCATATGAATAATCAACAGTCTGTGTGTAGTTTTCATGGGTATATTTCATATCCTACATACATCTCTATTCTAAACTTAGTCAACTCATGATTTTTCACAATCATTCTCATGTGACCCTCAAAGGCAAAATCATTTGCCTCTTATCATGACAATAGAGCATTCTTGCTTTTTTACTCTTTCATTTATTTACACTAGTCTTTCCTGAGGGAATGGAGCATATTCCCCTTATGCTATCATTCAAAACAGAACTTTCATGACTCTTCAAAATGGAGTCAACCATACATCCATGTTATCCACTTAATCTTGGCAAGTGCAATTCTTTCCTTACATATCACTCATCAAGGAATCCATACTATTCCTTTAGTATACATATATCATTACATCATGCATGTGCATCATTTACACATGGACCTATCATAATTCCAGATCGTCCTCCAAGGATATTGTTTCCATCCTTATGACAAGCCTCATAGGGACATGCAACCTTGGATTCCATCTTAGTTGTGAGCTTCCAGTCAGTCAAACGACATCCACATGTCAGTTGAATCAGAAATAGTCATAACTATGTTCCCTTTATATACTATAACAACTAGAAAGAAAACACTCTTGCCTCAACCTCCATGGAACATTACCTAACTTATAAATATAATATGGGAAGTTATAACACTACCCAAGGTAACAAAATCAACCAATTTGGCTTCCAACTATATCTATATGGCCACCATCCACTACTGGATGTCAATATAATCCATTGGACTTATAGAAGTGCCCCAACACTTACTTTACCACATTTAGGATCAACATTTAGTCAAACAGTTTATCTTAATTTTAACAATTTAATGTCTAATACCATTTGGAATAATCCCTTAAATCTCAAATGCAATTTCGAATTATGTTACTTACCAAGTATCCTAGTTTAGAAATCCAAAGTATCTTTAGGTCAAGATCGGTCTTGACCATTACACCTATAATTATTCCTTCTGTTCAATACAGTTGGGGATGGAGGCCACTCTCCTCCTCCCACAAGAACTCTGGTAGATTAGTTTCCTATCCACCAAGAAAGGGAGGCTATTGTGATTTTTCACTCAATCACTCTATATTTATACACTTCGTTTATCATCTTGATTGGAAAAAACCTTGTCTAGCAATTCCCGTACCCAGAAACCAAATTTGTTTCTCAGTCCACTTGAAACTTGAGAGTTGTGCATGCTCTCGTTTTTCAGGGAATGGTCACCAAAATCATTCCTCTGATCATGAGGGGTTATACACCTATAATATGTTTAACCCTTCATTAAAGAAATAATCATTACTACTATGGATCCTTTCCATCCATTCACATTGCTATTTTAGTTTAAATATTAGTGTTCTTCAGCATAATCCCATTCCTATAGGATTGAATTTCATATCGTTGGGGTAAACTCCCAACTGTGTTTTAAATATACATCCTTCTACTCAAGGAACTTATGCAGATGATTTATGTTTGACAGTAATATTCTCCACATGCTCATCTTAGCCTTGGTAACCAAATCTTACGACTGTACAATAATGCGTACAATTGCACAATGAAGTAAACTTCTTTATTTGGGAACATTAGCAACATACAATGTTGATTTAAAAAACATCTATCAACAGTAAAGGATCTCATTCCTCTCTTCAATAGAGGTTTTCTAAGCCTCTTAGGAATGCAGTAAGATAGGGTGTTACCCCTTAAAGTT
Source organism: Picea sitchensis (assembly GCA_010110895.2). NCBI lineage: Eukaryota > Viridiplantae > Streptophyta > Pinopsida > Pinales > Pinaceae > Picea > Picea sitchensis. Next base: position 12,314 of record SNQJ01S0065600.1, read on the forward strand.
TTCCAAAAATATTTTCATCTGACTCATGCATGAGCCGAAGCAGGCCAAGTTTTGTTTCCGTGCTCTGATACCAATTTGTAACACACCCATGGTGAGGTGTAAAAATTTCATTCTTCTTAAGAGAATCAATACCCTCATATGGGGTCTCTATTCCATTATGCTCTTCCAGATATTTACAACCATGGTCTCCATGCTCTGAACCAAGCTCAGAGCTAGAGGATATACTCTCCAAAGTTCTTCGGGTTCTTCCACCCCTCTCTATTTGCATATGACCGTGGGCTATGACAAAACCCCAAAACAACAAGAATCAAGACAACCACCGCGTGAATCCTTTGAAGTGGAAAATATTTGAAGTTTGTAATCCGACACTGTGTGTCCTTGGGGATTTCGATGGCCCTGATTCACTTCGAGACTTTGGCGTTCGGGAGTTCTAGACACTCACAAAACCTTTTCTCCCGATGTACTTTGTACTTAGAGTTCTAGATAAAGCACCACGTGTCTGTTTTAAATCAAGGGCTTAGGTTCTTTCTGAGACTTCGACATTCGGGAGCTTTGGATGTTCTTGCAGCCTTTCTTCCCATAACGTTTTCTTCTGGAGTTAAGGATCGCGTGCCACACATCTTTCCCGATCAAATGTCCTAGTTTACTTTGGGACTTCGACATTCGAGAGTTCCAAACGTTGCAACAATATGTTCTCCCGAAGTACTTTCTTCCTGAGTCAAAGATAGCGCACCACACGTCCTTCTCATTTGACGGTGGGGATCCACTTTGGGTGAGCCTCTTCTCCGCATTGCTTTCTACTCACTTCCAAAGTACGTGATTTGTTAACGCATGTCTCTCGCAGATTGACAACCATGAATCACTTTGGCTATTCAGGCTTTGTTAGTTTTGAACACTCCAACGCCTTTCTCTTCTGAAGTGGACATCTTCTGAAATGGAAGATATGTTGACACCTATCCTCAGCTGTCGGATGACTTAGATGAACTCCATCTCTCTGACCTTCGAAATTTCTAGTCCAACACATCCCCTTCTCTTCAGGAGTGACTTCACCCGAAGTCGACGATCTGTCGATGCGTGTCTCCCACAAATCGACAACTACAAATCACTTTGTCTCTTCGGTCTTTGGGAGGTTCAACCTCTCCACACTCATTTTCTCCCATATTAATTTCACTTGAATTCGACGGATTTCTGCCATGTATCCTCTCTCTCAGATCGACGATACAGATGGACTTCGTCGCTTCAAAGATTTTCAAGGGAACTCACAACTAACCACCTATTAATACCCCAGTGTGTGCCACTCTAAGTGGGACACTTGGCAACATTATCACTTGACATAGGGTGCCCCACGTGCTCTTGACCGAATACCCACATTCCCACGATCAAACGGTCAAGAAGGGTCCCAAAGGATCGATAGATCCATGATCCACATTACTTTGATACTTTGTTCTTTAGGGGTTTTGGCATTACTAAGCCTCTATTCTCCTGAAGCGGTCAATGCCAGACTGACTGCCTCATAGATATTATGGTCGGGATGGCTCTTGGGCATCCTCAGATCTAAGTCCCAGATTAACTTCGGGACTTCGGGGATTTTACCTCACTTACGAAAAAATTGCTCAATTCGCCGAAATCGCGAAGTCTAAAGGACTCAAGGGGTTAACACCCATGCTCTTTCCCATATCCAATGGTCACAACAGACCTTGGCTCTTCCCAAACAGATATTGTTCATTTGTCTTCTAGACAAAGGAACCTTCCCTTTCGATACTTCAATCTCTCTATTCCTCCTGAGATTTGTTAGCTCTGAAAAGCTTAAGAGCTTTGTGTTGTTTATCTTGAACTTAACACTTAGAATAATTCTTTCTCACCACTTGCACTCATTCATCAAATCTATAACTTAAGAGGTTATTGGTCTCTTCCCACCTCGTAGAGAGCCTGTGCATACATGCACTACCTCTCCTAAGATTAACAGACTCCTTCCTCCAGGAGACTCAGAACGTCTGGGAGTGTTGACATGCACACGTGAAACTATGCCCAGGGTCGACGAACTCACAGTTCATTTATTTTAACTTGAGCCACCATAGGGCTCACACATTTACGTATACAAGCCAGATAATTCCTTACTTTCTTAAATACACAATCAGGAAAAATTAAAGGGATATAATATAACCATTAAGCAAATATGCACATCCTTGAAACATTCATCAGATATCCAACTTTAATTTCCAGTTACAATTCAATTACACAGGATATGAGAATACTTATCTATTACAGGTTGCAGCCAACTAACTGACTATGGGTGTGTGCCTTTCCAACTGATCATAGGCTCAGAGGCATTCATTCTTATCACTCTAGCCACCCTCGCGCCAAGCCATGATATCACTAGGGAACTATGTCGTCTCTTAGAGACCTTCACTCTATCATAGTATCACTGGAAGGTTTATCATATGCTTCCTCAACATCAAGCTCACGTTCGGGTCCTTTAGGTCATGTTCTCTTCACTTCCTTTTGGTTCATACATCTCCTTCCGGGCTAGCACTCTCGTCTGGTGTCTATTTTCTTGTTTTCCCCTTTCCTTACCATCTCTGTGTATGTATCTTACCTTCCTTCTTTAGGAAATTTTCCGACCTATCATGTTCCTTCTGTCAGAAGGAAGCTCTGGTTTGTAGGTCTCTATGGTACTTCAGGCTGACAACCCATGTTTCCATTCATGGGGGTGGTTGATTATTCAACCACCAGTCCTTTCCTTCGTTAACTGATTCTTTCCTCTAGAGATATCATGGATCGTACTTCAAGGATTCACCCCCCAATAGTCAGTTATGGGCAATTTAACAATAATAATTTTACATCATCCACATGCCTTAGCATGGTAATCCTATTTTATGATTAATTAAAGCTGGGGAAAACATGGGTGTTACAATCGAATTAAATGAATACCTAGTGGGGAGCATGCGAACAAGGGCTGAAACCCTCATGTACATTTTAAAATATGGGCCGATGCCACTTGTGTCATCGTCCCGACGCCTCCCGCCAATTGTCACCTATTAGGTCTCTTTTGCAGAGAAGTCCAGACTTCTACTGGTAAGGAACCTTTTGAAACTTGACTTGGATATTTGCCACCTTCACCCTTAGATGTTGTGTATGGACAATAAGGAGGAGTGAGGGAGGACCTCATAGGAGATGCATTAAAAGAAACGAAAATTGTTGATAAGATCAAGAAGATTCATTTGCAAGTTCAAGAGACACTGAAGAAATCACAGGAAAAGTACAAGGCTAAACATGACTAGCATAGAGCAGAGAGAAAATTTAGAGTGGGAGACATAGTATGGTTACAAATAAATAAGGGAAGACTACATGGTCTTGGTAAGAAGATCAAGGATTTTTTGTATGGTCCTTTTGAGTTATTGGGAAAGGTAATAGATAATTCCTACAAACTCATTCCACCCCCATACATGTCCATTTACTTAGTAGTGAATGTGGATAATCTCAAACTCTATAATCCTTCCATGTTGCATCATCAAGAGGAGTAGGTCCTACCTTCCATAGAGGGCTTATCACTAGATGCCGAGGAAAAGTTAGTAGAGGAAATAGTTTTTCAAAAGCTATCCAGAACTACAAGACAGGGGCAACATGACCTTTGGAAGACTGGGTTGAAAGGACAACTTCCAAGAAAAAAGAAGTGGTACTCCACAAAGAAGGTGGAGGGAAAATTTCCTCACTTCATTTTGTAAAGATTTTGGGGACCAAAAGCCTCCCTAAATGGGAAGGTATGATCAATATTCAATCATTATATTATTTGTCATCTATCTCAATGCCTTTAGAGTGCAAGACATTGCAGGAATCATCTTGCAAGGCCATTTTAGTGGCAGGTCCCAGTTTGGAATATTGGGGTTTGGAACTTTCTGAAGCCATTTGAGTCATTAATTAGCATTTTTTTGGGTTTTGGTGTTCAAAAAATTGTTTCCTTACCCTTGACGGTATTCTACACTTCAAGACCTTTCAAACGATGTAGGTCGTACGTCAATTGGAGTGCTATGTAAAATTTATTCCTCCTACAAGTTGACCTACCGTGTTGACCACCATGGTAGAAGAGGATGCCATGTCAACCCCCATTACTCATGCATATGGGGCTAGCCTCGTATGTAATTTCAAGAAGATTCTAGAAGGTCAAAAACCCTATCACAATTGAGAGTTGAGGAAGTAAAAAGCCTACCCCTAGATGGCTATCAAGCCACCAAGAGGAGAACTAGTTGCATTATTTTTCATTGTATCTTGTTCCATAGCTGAGAAAAACATACGAGAGTGGTGTTATGTGAGCATAACAGAGGAGGAGAGATTATTTAGCAGCCATATAGACCACAATTCAAAGGCAACTTCATAGAGAGTGTCTCTTTCTTTGTACTTGCATCATTTCTATACCAGAGAAAAGAGAGCAGAGAAACCTCACCTTCTGGTTGAATTTTCTCCCATATTGGGTTTTTCAAATTTTATCTATTTCATGCATAAGAATAAAATCAATAACTAGATATTATGGAGATCTAAAGAAAACATAATCTCAGTAGTACAATTTTCAGTATTTTATTAGATTTAGTGTGATGAATTGTTCCAGTGGAATATCCATGAGAACTTATAGATAATTCCCCTTCTCACATCAGAAATATCCAAAAGAAAAGGGGCAATGATACCTTATCGTAGGGATGAGAGTTCAATGATAATTAAAATAAACTTTAATGCAACTTTGACTATGCACATGCTAACCATTTAATATATATGACTTTTTACTCGAGTGAGGTGACGACTAGTTAGTTTATAATTGTTTATTATTTCACACAATCCAACCAAATTTAATGAATTTTAATCTTACCAATGATATCTTATGTTCATATAGTATAGTTTCCAATTCCACCCAATTAAGTATGAACTAATCAATAATTAATTATTGTAACTATTGTATTTATGAAACCATAATAATGTATGCATATTAGATATGTAGTCATAGCTATCACACACATATCCTATTGATGGATTTAAATAACAATTAATGTCCCTAATGCATTGATCGTATATGTTCACAACAATTGTGCATAGTCATTAAGAAAGTCAATCATCCCCATTTCGCATTAATCAAATGCATAAAAATTCAACATTCATTCATAATTTATACTCAAATTATAAGAAGGGAATTAAATAATGTTTTAAACATGGTAGGAACTAGATAAGGAATAAGAACATCTTTATTTTTGTTTTCTGTAATTTCAGAATAAAAAGAACAAATTGAGGGAAACCAAAATAGATCTATCTTAACCCCAAACACAAACTCACCACACTTAAACTACCTCATTTGACCAATATCATTTTTTTAATACTTGCCTCACACAAAAAAATTATATTCATACAATTAGTTAACCTTTGAAAATGTATCAAACAAGAAAATTAGCATCCAAGTTCTTCAAATATGTTTTTATAGAAGGGAGCACTTTCGTAAATTATGATGCAATAAGAAAATTTTGTCTTCACATGTTCTTTATGAGAGGATTATTTTTCTTTTGTTCCTTAGATATGCTCTTCCACTATTTGTTGGCCCC
>SNQJ01S0065600.1:29307-48880 GCA_010110895.2 Picea sitchensis
ACCCATCAAAGATGGGCACAAACCAACCCCTACGTTGACGACACCAGGTCGAGGATTATCAATCATCGGGACCATGGATTCCCCCAAAGCAGGGTCAGGTCTAGCGAAGGACAATTGATCGATGGTCACTATCCGACCCTCGTGTGGAAACAACAAGACCCAAAAAACTGTAGCAACCACAGCTTGTATGGCATAATTCCAACTCCTTCCTAACAAGAGGTTATAGTCAAGGGGAGCATCAACTACCTCTACTTCGACACACACAGTCTTCCCTCCTAACTGCACAGGGAAAGAAGGAACGATACCATGTGGTCAGAATGAATGACTGTCGAAAGCGGTGAGGAGAGTAGGTGACGGAGACAAAATGGGATGGCCAATGGTATTCCAACATGCTAACAACATAACACATGTCGAGGTGCCCTCATCAACCACCGTGCGGAAGATATTTCGAGTAAAATTTTTCGTGGGGTAAGCCACTACTATCTGAAATGCTACGTGGTAAGGTAGACGAGGTTTTAAGTTGGTTGTATCCATCATGATTGTACCCAGATTACAAGTCTCGGTAGATCCTAAAGTGGTTAACAAGGCTTTCCTCTGGGAATGGCATCTTTGGAGGACCTCCAAAGCGGACAATGCGCAAGGGGTTTGTGATAAATCTTCCACCACATAGTAGTTTTGGGCGGCCCTTGCATTTGGGTTATGAGAATCTTTTTTGAATGCGCCTTTGGGAATGCGTTTCATTGTTTCACCCAACGTCTTCTCAATCTGTAGAGGAAGAGATGGGAGTTTAACCTCTTTACCCTTCTCAGAAGTGCTCGGTTTACTATAGTCATGCGCTCAAGTAGATATAAAAGCATCACCCCTAACCATATATACGTTCATGGATGCAGGGTTGTTCGTAGGCAGACAAGGTTCTTGGCTGCCCCCTTCCATGCTTGCAGAGGCTTGGGTTAGATTTTGCCCATGTTGAAATGGATTGGTCAACACAGCAAGTTGTTGTTGCATCACAAACTTTTGGGATTCTGTTAGCCGAGGACATAGATGGGTCAGGTGGTCTTCCGTGCACAAGTTGCATGGATACCTCGCCTTCTGTTTCTCAGTGTTTTCCCCGTCAGCATTATCGGTAGGTTTTTTATCCCCCTTACCCTTATTTCATTGTTTTTTCTTTCCTTTAGGCTGTTGGGTGGCCTTTGGGTTAGTCAATTGCACTGTGTGTACCTCCGATGTTTTGGTAGGGGGAGCAACCAAAGTAGTAGTTTGGCTGGCCGCTGTGTGTTGTATAGATAATTGCTGCAATTTCTTTATCAATTGCTCAGCGGGCTTTGTTTGTGTTGAACCAACAATACCATTGGCATGTGGTCTGGCTCTCTGTCTAGTTTTATCCAGTATTGAGTGTGGCACATCTGGCAAGATGTTGTACAATAAACCGTACTGAAAATAGATGAGCTCAAATTGTTGAGCTCTCATGATGGCGTCTTCTTCGGAGAATACTCCTGACATTGCGACATCTTTGGATAACTGTGGGACCAAATACTTAAGGAACCACTCAATTAGGAATGATGGTGAGACTGACACCTTAATTAGACTCTTTTGGCATCTCCATTATTGGATGTGATCAGAGATATGGTCTGCTGTCGTCTGTTCGAAATTGTCCAACAGTTATGTGCCAGCGTCGTATCTCACAGGTAACTGGAAATGGTTTAGGAAAGCCATTTCCATCTCACCGAAGGAAGAGTATCTTGAGCGATCAAGCTCAATGTACCATTTGCTGCACTCCCAATGAGAGTACATTTAACCAATCGCAACTATACGGAGTCATCTTTCAACGAGTTAGATGAGCACCAAAGATGGAAGGGAGTCACATGATCTCCTAGATCTTCGTTAGGATTAGCTTTGAACTTTGGAATGTCCGAAGGTAACTTCGTCAACATAGGAGGCCAACGCGGATCGTGACAAATAGGGTCATTCAACAACCTTGTCAAATCTGGCAAGTGCAAAGTCACTAGGAAGGGTAGTTTGGGTTGTTGGTGATGACCTAGGAAAAAGGGGCTTGGAGTTTGACTGGCACCAGGTTTCCAGGAAAAGTTCAGCTGCTGGTCCGGATTTTAGTAGAAACCATGGCCCTGGCCAACATATGGATTTTGCGTATGTGAAGACATCATCGACTGACTTCCAAAATAGGACATAGATGGTTGGGCATGCATTGCATTCGAAGGACTTTGGGAAGGGTTGCCCCGTGTTGGTCCCGTGGGGATAGGCATAGTAGTTTGTCTAGGGTTCCATTGATTGTGGAAAGAATTACCCCAGATCAACATTCTGGACGAGGGAACGGATCCCTGCCAAGAATTCCAAGGCCCTGCTGCGGAAGAAGTTCCTAGCTTTTCCCCCTGTGCAAGAATAGTACCCTGCACAGGAATAGATTGTCCAAAATTGGGATTGCCCCCAGTTGGGAAGGAAACTGACAAGAAGGTGTTGTTACCAAACGTTCCATCCAAAGAAAATGGTTTCGAACCTATCGGCATATTATGTGAAGGTGGTCCTTGACTCCCGCTCCAAATAAACTATGGTGTGTAGGTTGCCCAACGGATTGCTGATGCAAGCCACAGAGTGAAGGGGATGAAGGAGGTATATGACCTCCTCTATAAGGGAAAGCGTTAAAAGGGGCAGGAGTGCCCCCCATGTGACCTTGTAGAGGAGTGCTAGAGCTCCCTACCCCCAAACCTAAAGTTTGTAAAGTGGAGTAGGAAAGTACAAGACTTGTACCCGAACTAGGCATCCCATATGAGAACGGAGGGCCTGTCGCACTTGGTGTGAAAGGGGTTGTGGCCGCCGCCAAAGATGGGATCGGACCACTGTGTGATGTAGAGGCGGTCGAGACCATGGTGGCTTGGACAGGTGACGGTGGGTTAGGAGGTGAAAACTCTCCTGTCATTTCAACCGTAGTGGGAATTGAAGAATTCCCAGAAGGAGTAACAACGTTTGTTTCCATTATTGTGTGCAACACTATCTGGCACTCGTAAAATTAAATTGGTACGATGAAAGGTGCCAAGAAATTAGTGGTTGGGGTTTCAACTGGGCCAAGAGATTTCGCTTCAAAAGACCATTTTTGGTCTAGCTTTCGCCTTAATGGTGGTGGGGGTGGCTCCAGTGTAACCGGTGGCAGGCCAAGAAGCCTTCGTGACTGGTGGAGCTCGTGATCCTCCACTGTGTGAGAAGATCAAAGACACTCTAGGGTAGTCTAAACGTTCAAAATTAACACACACTAAAAAAGTCCCTAGAAGATAAGATAGACAAACACTAAATTAATTAGAAGAACAGTTACAACAACCAACACTAGAGCAACTTACCAGTGCAAGTGCAACTCGAACACGGAAGCACCCTTCGGGTATACTCTAAAAAGCATGGCCTGATGTCTGTCTTAGGTATCGTGGTATACCCTTGCAGTCACCTGTGTATGTCCCTAAAAAAGATAGGCAACTAGGTTGCCAGCGCGCGAACAGTCACCAGGTGGGTACAGTCGAAAGTCGGGTAGACCACAATGAGCAGGGTATCAAGCTCGAAACCTATCAAGGGTATCAAAATCAAGTGGTCCAAAAGACAACTGAGGACCTCGAACATATTTGAGACCCATGAAGCCCCGTGGCAAATGAAATCGATGGAATCCCAAAACAAGCCCTCTATATGTGTTCTCCACTACGATTGGTCCAGCTTTGGAGGGGTTATCTCCGCTACCTTTCCGCACGCGACCTTGTGTTTATCCCCTATGTTAGAGGGGGGTCTCAGATAAATTTTATGATACTGGACTTAGACACTCCCTAACTCAGACTCCAATGTTTGATTTTAAATGGCCTTGAAGAGTTTCCTCTCGAACCTAATACAATACCCTAATCCTGAACTAGTTGGTTAACCCTACAAACATAAAAGTCTAATAAATTTTAGATTTAGCGTTAATTTTATGGCTTTGTCTTATGTCAAGGGGTATGAAAGTGAAACTGATGATGTGTAAAATATGAAAGAAAAAATGAATAAAAAAGATGGAAACAAAAACTTTTACTTAATGAAAAATTTTAACAACTTTTCGAAATATTTCTTTGCTATATTTTTCCTTCTCCAAATGGGACCCCTAGCCCTTCTTTTACAGGCTAGAAGAAGCTAGGTATTTGGATGAACCCTCGGCCATGCATGGCTGGGAGTTTTAGTTAACTCACCCATATCTGTGTGTTCCATCGACAACTTTCCTTTTTTAGTGCTTTTGTCGGTACACACGGGTTGTTTTAGGTAAGCTAGCGTGTAAACGCATGCAGTGATGGAGTAGGGTGCGTGGGCCCTTATAAAAGAGGTTTTTTAAGGATTTTCTCAGCAGTTCTTTGGCAAAGAAGGGATATGAGATGGCCTGATGCCAGGTAAGCATGTATGGTGCAATTTAGGGTTATAACAATTATCCCTTCATGTGTAAGTATTTTATTTACTACGAAGTCTGACCCGTACTTCAATAGCCTTGTCTTCTTTAACTCTTCTTGATACGATGTGTCAGACTTAAAAAAACCTGATTATCTCCATAAAACATCATCCACTGGATCCATTAAGCCCACCATCTCAACTTGCTCCATGCCAACCTAACCAGAGCCGAACATCCATCTCTCTGGGATCAATCAATTTCCCGCCCAAACCAGTTTTTCACCATTTTCCAAATAATCGATTTGTGAACGCATGTTGTGAATAGAGATGGGAACCGAACAATTAATCTTGAATAGTTACCGAATAATAATTAATGCCCGGAAAAAAATATAGTAAGTGATAACCATTTTTAAACTTCTGACAATGCTAGTTCAATGGAATCGTAATGATGTTTCTGCTGGAAGTTGTTTGGATAGAAAGTTAGTAGAATGTCTGGGAAGATATTATTTAGTATTTCCACGGGTGTTAAAGTCAATTTGGAATTGCTTCATCAAACATGTGTTGTCCGAGGGGAACCGAATAATCAGTTTCTCATAGTTATGATTAATAATTAGTGTGGGGAAAAGAATATGTGCGTCTGTAAGCATGGTGAAACTTATGATAGCGCCGGTTCAATGAATCCACAAACATTAGTCTTGTATTTGACCAATATAAGTAAAAAATCATTTCGATTTGAGGGAAACAAATCCACCCAAAAAAATAAATGCAAAAGTGACTTGGTAATTTTTATTTTTTTTTAAATTTAATTGATTTTAATTTTACTTTTATTTTTTTCTTTACATCTTTTAATCTATTTTTTATTATTTTAATAATATTTTATAATTATTATTAACTCAAATTCATTCTTTTTCTATTATTACTTGAATGCATACTTGTATGACGATTATCAATTATTTATGTCTTGTAGAGGTTCATAGGTTCCTTCCGTCAACCTCTTCATCATTGTTATTACCATCCTCATTTTCCCTTCATATGTAGGGTTGTCATGTGCAGCTGCAACATCATCACCTTCAACCATGCTACAATTTTTTTCTTGGATACATAATCCATCATTTGTCACATTTAATTATCATAGCATTATTATTTCATATATAACAACACACTACTCTTAGTCTAAAAGCATGCATGTCCAATAATTTCCATATGTATATCTATATGGACCAAGCATTCATTGTCAGCGTGCCTACTAAAGAATATGTATTTTTCCTTTTCTATATGCATTATGCATAAGTTCTAGTATTTTTTCTAGTGCACCTTTGTTATGACTTCTTGTGCTATATGCAGATATCCTTGAATCCTTCTGGATCCTTGCAAACCTATGTGCTCTATTTTTACTCCTATGTGCACTGTCATTCCTTAATTTGAACATTTTCTAGCCAAGTCCCACTTGGCCATCTTGTAATTTCAATCAATTACGTCCTATTGGTAGCTTCCTCTACTTGGGAAATCACACCGAAAATATTTTTCTTTGAGCGACATATCACTTCTCCCTTTTCTCCTTTATCACTCCAAAATATTTTATTTATCACATTGAAGATTTATCTTCTCCACGATGTGCCCCAAATTTTTTCCTTGGGAGAGTTTTCGTGCCCAAAAAATTATCTTTTCATGCGATATGTAATCTTCCTCTCTTCTCTTATCATGCCCCAAAATATTTTCTTTTGGGCAATGTATCGCACCTTTTTTTTTCCTCCGTCATTTTTCCCTCTTTTGCTTTCTTTTGACACACTATATCACCCGCAAAATTTCTTTTACTGATACATATGGTATCATTAACAAAAAATATCTTTGGTGATATTCCCTATGTTTCCCACAAAATTTATCTTCGGTGATACACACAGTACTGCTGAAATTTCCCAACTTTTTACTTAGTCATTTTTCTATAGTTTGATCTCACGACTATTGCAGAATGCACGAGATTTCCCTCTCGAGTCAACTTCAACTCTTTTAGCTTTTTGAATTGACCTTTGCACCAATAATCCCAATTCCAAAACATAAGTTGGGGATTTCGATACTCATTTTCTCACGCTGCGCAAAATCGATTTTCACCCAAATCTACACATATTAAAACTTGGTTTCTCTATGGAAGACCCCTGCAGGCTCAATGTTGCAAGATATACTCTGATACCAACTATAAAGTACCTTCCTACTAAACCAAAATAAAATGCATGTGTGCATAATGATTAAAAAAATCCCATGCAATTAACAATAAATTTAAACTTAATGAACACAACTATTTAATAAAACACATCATTCAAATAAAACATTTGCATAGCATTTTGTCTATTAATAAATCGCCATTTTGTTGCGTACGAGGGGTGTTCCTCCCAATCGTAGAATTATTGTTCCATTTCTCTCAACAACAAGCCACCCCTAAGATTGGGCTATGATTCCACAAGGAGGTTTGGATCTCATGGTTGACCACATTGTCCACTCCACAACCCAATACTCATATTTCTAACTCCTAAAAAAATTCCAATATGTTATCTCTCTTTCCCCTCAACCTGCACAACCCAAGGAATGGGATCCCCTTCTCTTCCATATAGTCCCTTGTGTAGATTTTAATCATGCTAGAAAGATAAAATTAATCAAACAAAACAAAGCAACAACACATAAGATAAGTGACTTATCTTGAAAAACCCAAACCAAGGAAAAACCATCCAATAGATATGTTGGTTCCTTGACCAAACCTGGCCAAGTGAGCCTTCGATGATCCACTTGTTCCTTGAGTAGGATCGCTCAATGAATCGACCTCGAAGACAGTTGCATGGAGGGTTCCATGACCAGAGGTCGAAACTCGTGTTGATCGCATGCGATCAATAGCTTGTCCTCTTCCTTTACCGAGCTCTCAACACATCTGACTTTACCTGTGCCACTCTAAGATGCTTTTCAACTTGACATTGGGCCTATTATGTGACACATCAACCACCTTTAGCACCACCATGAATTTATGGCCCTCGATATTCTCGCTCCCATCGATTAAAACCTTTTCTACCTTCTCCATAACCACAATTACGATACCTATAACTCCGTTGCCCGACCAAAAATTCCCTTCCACTCACCACATAGATCATTTTTCCCCATGAGCTATCCATGTTCTTTACCTGCGGCTAAGGTTTACATCTATCCCTCTTTAGCACGATGACTCTCTCTACCAACTAAAAAAATCTCTCCAATAGTTTATTTATGGATCTCCTTGGCCACATGTGTATCCACATTTGATCAACAATGCGGTATCTTTGTCTCTTTCTCCATGGCTCCCATCATCAAACCACTCTCGCTAGAGAGTCCTGGTTCACCTCGCTCTGATACCACATGTATATTTTAAGTATGTGAGAGAGATAAAAATAATCAACCAGAACATAGGAACAACACATAATACAAGTGATTTATCCTCGAAAACCCAAATCGAGAAAAAACCAACCAATAGATCTATTGGTCCCTTGACCAAACCTGACCAAGTAAGCCTTCACCACTCATGTCCTGACACCTTACAATGGAGTCTCCTAAGCCTATTTAAAGGCTTCATTACATGAAATACCACGGGCTCAATACCACAGGTCACCAATGCCATGTCCCTGAAACCACTACTATTGACCTAACAACTTTGAATCTTTTATTGAGTCAAGTTTAACCTAACACCTTGGGCTATCCCACTTCCCTATAGGGCTCCAACACAAGGTTGTCTAAGAAATCTCATAGCTAGGGACTCCAATAATTCTCAGTTGTAATTAGGAGTGCTAACAACAGCCTCATCAAGGCTCTTCAGTAGTTTTCCTCTACAAAAAACACACTTGCATTCATCACAACCTTGTTTTTGGCATAAAAACCCAACCCTATCATGGTTTCTCTCATGAACAACATGGTTGGTGTTCTTTTCCAACACCCATCTCTCCTCTTTCTATCCAAAAATCTCTCCCATTTTCCTACTTGAATTTCATTTTCTCTCATGCAAATTTGACTCTCACATTTCCCAAAAAGTGGTTGTACTCATACCATGCGGTCATAAATTGGTGAGATGGCTTTTCCCACCAACCTATTACATACATTAAATAACTCTTTTGATAATTATAAGGAGTTAAACATTAATAATAAAATGGTTTGATTTATTAGGAATGTTGAACCCCTTGCACCCACTTTATCTCTCCTCTCTTGTGTAATACAACCCCCCAACGTTACCTTCCCTCTTGTATCACAACCATCGATTTGATTTTCTTAATAATTTAAATATACAATATACATATCTTGGACCTCAACCATATCTATTAATACAATCTCTTTGTCCCAAAACATACTATCTCACTAGCCTAGTTAACATATGTACATTTGCATTACCAAACCACAAGTACATTTCGTTCAAGCACCCACCTTCGTTGCTTAGAAAAATTGCCCACATCCAAACCCCAACACTAATTACCCTAAGAATCATAAGCAAGGACAAAATATGAGAAACTATGATCAAGGAATAACTATAAGAACCAAAACCAAAACCCAAGTCAAGGGGGGAATCATGGGAACCCAAATCCCAACAATAACAAAAGCAACGACGAAAACCATTAGGCCAAAATCCAAAATGGAAATCAAAATCAAAATCAAAATTGAAACCAAGGGAACCATCCAAACAATCATTGATGACACAACAATCACCCCTATGCAATTTGTATTGACAACAATCACATTCATGAGTTCACACATATGCCCCAACTGAGATGAATGTAAGGAACCCATCAACCCCAAATTACACCCACACCACCTCAACAACCTAATATAATTCATAATCATTTCCCTCATGACAAAAAATTAATCACCATGAATAACCATCTTCACCTGAACACCTACCACCTATTGTTGTTGGGAAAAACCTTGAACCCACCATAATCCATGTATTCATGGTATAATCAGACATCAACCTTGCAACTTAGACCCATGTTAACTATGGCATGCCTACTATCAAGTCCTCCCAACTAAATGATATTCCCCAATTATTGATCCCTTCAAAATAAAAACCACCCATTGACTTGACCACTAGGTTCCCTAGCAATGTAGCACACTATTGGGTCCTAACCATTTAATAGGTGTTATTAATAACCATTACTCTTTCTGATTTTTTTTCATATTATCTTAACCACAATATGGAATTTGTGGCACTCACTCTAATATACAATTTTTTAATTTAGTTACTATAAAACTATGATTTGGGCCAAATAAAAACTCTCTATTGTGGTTGTCAAGAATAATATACATCAAATAATCCTATAGAAATATACCTATAGCTAGGAATATAAACTTGAAGCATTTAACAAAATTTCCTTAAATAGTTAACTAATGAATTTTTCAATAGTTAACTAATGAATTTTTCAATAGTTTATTCATTTGTTTTGGACTAAAAATTCTTGGATTAACTACTGGTAAATATCTCTAACTCTAGTTGAAATATCCCAAGTATAGTGCAATCACCTTGAAGAATGTCTGAACAAGATTTAATCCTCATAGCCAACTAAGATCCTATCTGACAACCTAGCTCATGAAATATTTGGGTTTCCCAACCCGTTGTGCATGAAGCTCCAAGTACAAAAACAATAAGTGCAATATCTAAATCCTCAATAGCCAGTCCAAAACCTTAATGCAATAATTCAGTTAATAGTTCATTCTTCTTCATAGGTTCAAGAACTATTTTTCCTCCAACATTAGCAGCCCCCTATCTTCCTTTCTTTTATCGTCTTATCACTTCACCACCCTTTTTAATTCCTTCCCCTTCCCTTATGACCAATCTCCTCAGGAAAAGGGTTAGTGATCCCTTATCATAGGGAGGTGAATTCAATGATAATTAAAATAAACTTTAATGCAACTCTAACTATGCACATGCTAACCATTTAATATATATGACTTTTCACTCGAGTGAGGTGACAAATGATCAATTTATAATTTTTTATTATTTCACAAAATCCAACCAAATTTAGTGAATTCATATCTTACCAATGATATCTTATGTTCATATAATATAGTTTCCAATTCCACTCAATTATGTATTAACTATTTAACAATTTATTATTGTAACTATTGTATAATAATGTACACACATTGGATATGTAGGCATAGCTAGCACACACATATCCTATTGGTGGAATTCTATAACAAGTAATGTCCCTTATTCATCGATCTTATATGTTCACAACAATCATGCATAATCAATAAGCAATCCAATCATCAAAATTTCTCATTAATTGAAAGCATATGAATTCAATATTCATTCATAATCATGCATAATCAATAAGAAATCCAATCATGAAAAATTTTCATTAATTGAAAGCATAAGAATTCAACATTCATTCATAATTTATACTCAAATTTTCATAATTGAATTAAATAGTGTTCTAAACATGATAGGAACCAGATAAGGAATAAGAAGATCTTTATTTGTGTGCCCGTGTAATTTTGGGATAGAAAGAACAAAATAAAATAAACCATGATAGATCTATCTTAACCCCAAACACAAATTCATCACACTTAAACTACATTATCTAACCAAGATTGGTTTTTTAATACTCGCCTCACAAAAAACAATATACTCATACAATTAGCTAATCGTTGAAAATATATCAAACAAGAAATATATCACCAAACAAGAAAATTATCATCCAAGTCCTTCAAATGTGTTTTTATAGAAGGAAGCACTAGCTTAACTTACAATGGACTAAGAAAATTTTATCTTCATGTGTTATTTATGAGAGGCCTCTTTTTCTTTTGTTCTTTAGATATGCTCTTCCACTATTTTTTGGCCCCAAAAACAATGAGTAGTCAATTTTTTGCTTCTTTTTGTAAGTAAGAAGTTTCTATTCAAATATTAACAAAATATACATAATTTTCAGTTTGACCAATGTAGAAACCATATCATACATACGGTCATAGGTTTTCCAGTAACCCAAATATCTGTTGGCCTACCCAAAGGGAAACCAACCAAGAAACCATGGTGAGCAACAACTTGTTCTGCCTCTCAAGAGCCTCCAGCCTCTGCCCAAATGTTTTATATTCCTACTCTTTTAGTAGCATGCCCTGGGCCACCATGGTTTTGGCATGCCAGTAAAGCTCCACGGTGTGATGAAACTTGGTATCTCTATTCCTGGTGTAGCCAAGGTCTGGGACTATTTCACCCACCTTCTCATCCATGCCTACATTCTCTTGGTAAGACCGATTCAACATCACCTCGTCCTCCAGTTGATGCATGGCCTATTTACCTACAGGGGAACAAAGCTCTAATAATGGGCCACTGCTTACTTTGTAACACGATATGCTCTGGTCTTTCTAACAACAAAATCCTTAGCACGACCCACCCATGGAGCTATAAGATCCTAGATCAATAGAGCCAAACACCTCTACACATAATTAGGGAGAAAAAAATAGTCAAAATAAATAACCAGAGATGAATCCCTACCTATATTTACCAATTATCCCCATGCTAAAAAATGATGATGGCAAGGACAGGGATAAATTGGTCACTGATACTCATAAAAAAAATATTTCCCACCATTAATTTGAATCCGCTACAACTTGTATGACTCCACCACCTTCAACGGTGACAATAAATCATTTGTGAGAAACTAAGTTTCATTTGATTGTGGAGGAGGGTCGGACAAGACTGAATTAACTAAAGACCTAATGGGGATCACGTGAACAAGGGTCGAAACCCTCATGTTGATTTTAAAACCTGGGTCAATGCCACTTGTGTCATCATCCTAGTGCCTCTTTCCAATTGTCACCTAATCTAGGTAATTAGTCGATTTTATGCTCTACATAAGATGAGGCTCAATTCTTTAATACTTGACTCACAAAGAAAAACACATCCATACAATTAGTTAATATTTGAAATTATATCAAACAGGAAAATGATCATCCAAGTCATTTAAATATGTTTTCATAGAAAAAATCACTTGCATTATGATGCACTGAACAAATTTTGTGTTTATGAATCACATGTTTTTTTGTGAGAGGCCTATTTTTCTTTTGTTGTTCAAATAAGTTCTCACACTATTTGTTAGCCACAAACACATTGATTAGTTGATTTTATGATATGCATAGTAAAATATTAAAAATATATAAGAATTGAACAAGCAAATTTTATTCAAATCAAGTGTTGACCTTGGTTTCGTAGGATTTGTACCTATGCTTTCATGACCACCCACATCCAAGATTACAACCTTGGGAACAGTGATGCACATGGAGCCTTTTACTGATGATGCATACAAAGAGACATACATAGAAGACGAGGACTTCAAGGAGGTGTCTTAGCAGCTACAAGGACAAATTCATATAGAAGAAGATGGCGACAAGCTTGACTATCATTTACAGAATGGATTTCTCTACAAGCTTGACAAACTCTATGTCCCTAAAGGCGAACAACTACATCTTATCAGAGAGACTCACACCTCCATGATCGTGGGACATTTTGGTGTTGGGAAGACAATTGCCAATTTACAAAGGTATTTGTACTGGCCCAGCATGCAAGAAGATGTAGCACGACATACTAGAGGATATATATTTTGTTGTACCATCAAGCCCAGTAACAAGAAGCAATTTATATACCATCCCTTACCTGTACCAACTCGACCTTGGGAAAACATTTCCAAGGATTTTGTGGGAGTTTTACCAACCACACGAGAGGGACATGATTATTTATTTGTTGTAGTTGACAGGTTCAACAAAATGTGCATTCTCTTTCCTTGTAAAAAGACCATCAATAGACAAGAAGCAACAAACAAGGTCTTTGAACAGGTTTGGTGCACTTGGGGAAAGCAAGGAGCATCATCGCAGATAGGGATGCGCTATTTCTCAGTGCATTTTGGACTAAATTGTGATAGAAGATGGCCACTAAATTGAAGAGGTCTACATCAATCCATCCATAGACAGATGGGAAAATAAAAGTAGTCAATAGGAATTTGGTGCAACTTTTGAGGGGTTACAATTAGATGTATTCGAAGACTTGGGATGAAAATATTATCTATATACAATAATATTATAAGATAGCAGTCCACACTTCTACTGGAAAGGAGAATTTTGAAACTGGCTTTGGATATTTACCACCTTCACCCTTAGATGTTGTGTATGGAAAACATGGAGGAGTGTTGGGCCCCATCAACTCCCCCTAAATTTTTACAAAATTTAAAGGGCCCCCATTAGAATCTTGATAATTATAATGAGCTACAGAATCAACCTTTTCAAATAGTTCCATACCTTGGCTTGCTTTGAGACAAACCTAAGACAATCACTATAGTATGAGACATTCATTACAAGAGTATATGTCAAAATTTAGAAACGAGCATAGAAATCTCAATTTAAACAAAAACGTTAAATTTTATCAACTGTTTACTTTTGTTTAAATTATGATTATGTGTTCTTTCTTTTGCTCATTAGCAAGTTTGACTATTTTGAATAATGGGTTCAATACTTCATCAAATAATATCTTGGTTGATTTAGCATTTTCATAAAATCATTTGGTGATATTAATTAATTAAATTCTTTTTTTCATTTTGCATCTCATTTCAAAATAAAAATAATAATTAAAAAAAAAAGAATTATCTATGATTTGTTTGATTTTGTAAAAAACCAAAATTAATATTTTTATCTTCTCCATTAACTTGAAGCTTCTAGAATTTTAATATCATATTTGAAAGGAAATTATAAACAATGTTTGTTTAGAACGTATAGTTAGTTTAAATTCATTTTTGATTTTATTGTTCTAGATTTTGTTTTATTCACAATTTTTAGGTTATTAATTTAGGTTTATTTTTGTTTCACAGGTTTCTATTATCAAATATTTGATATGGATCTGATCATGGCTTGATTTTATTATCCAAATACGTTCAATATGATTGATCCAAAAATAATATTGGATTGCTACAAATAATATTGTGAGCAACAACAGATAAAATTTGGAAAGGCATCAAGATCAGACAGGGGATTTTGCAGTACTGATTGCAACCAAACCATGAGGAATTTGAAGAAACGGTTGAAAAATCATTTCCCAAATGGACCCATTTACCTTCCGTGTAGAAATTGTCGCAAACAAATGCACGATTTGAGAGATATTGATGTCTCCTTACGAGACAAATTTCAGGTGGCGAAAATTAATAGTGATGCTTAGACTGTTCATTCATTGTATAAATATATGAGAAAGTTCAGAGCCAGGGAGATCGAGTAAATTGAGAGGAGGATTTTTATCCTTTCTCTTTTGTATATTATTGATTTTGTATACTGTTAAATGTTATATGTTGTCCATAATTTCTTATTCCATTTTTTAAGTGTGATCAATCGATCATTTGATTATTGTGGAATTTATTTCTAATGTTAAATGATGGATAATATCAATATTCAGAATCGAGTTTTATTTCGTTCTTAAATATTGATTATCTTAAGATCACATGATTTTTAATTAGTTGTCTTCCTGTTGTTATTAATCTACTCCAATATCAAATACTTATTTGAATGTATTTTGCAAGTGCTAGTATTGTTCTATTATAGGTTTCCCTTAACAATGGTACAGGTAGGAACTCATACAACATAGGAAGATAAACTCAATTGACTGATCAGTTCGAGGTTAGTAGATGCATTCTTTTCTTTTATTTAGAATTGTTTATGAATGAAACAATGATTACATTAATTAGCTTTGACTGTTTTTGTGTCATTGTTTCAATCGTATTCATTTAGTATTTATTTGTTTAATATCTTAAAAAAAAAGTGTTGTTCATATTTGATTAAGAAACCTTATCAAACAATCATTTTCGCAGGATTTCATGCAAACCTTGTAACCTGTATATAGATTGTTTATATTCACATTTCTTTTTAATAAACATTAGTCAATAATATATCATTTGTTAGAATCATAGATTTTAGGTTAGTTTCATTTCTTTTATTATTTTTAGGACTTTAGTTGGCTAACAGAGCCATTAAACCCATCATAATAGGTTACACCAAACGACTTGGGTTATTTAGACAACCCTAGACCAGATCTATTCTTCTAGTTGAAGGCATGTCAAATTTGCCCGTCAACAAATGGTGCTAGAAGGAGGGTCGAGGTAAATTTAATGATTATATGTTTTACCCCTCAATCTATCATAATTCTAGATTTATAAATTTTTCTCTTGTGTTATCTTGAAATGCACTAGAAGGTAGTCTAGACGGACATGCTAGCCTTATAGGATTCTTTATTTTGAATTTAATTAATTTCCCATGGCTCCCCAAATCACTATGTTGGAACATGTTGTCCACTTCTCATTACCTGATATTCCCAACAAGACAGTCTCTCTCTTGTCCAAACTCACCTTTGATGGTGGGGGGAATGTATCTGCAAAAGACCATATTAACAAGTTTTGGTGTAAATGCATCTAGCATGATATTTCTGATTTAAAGGTTTTGTGCAGATTGTTTGCTTTTACTTTCAGTGGTCGGATTAAACATTGGTTTGAGTCTTTTCCAGCATATCACATTATTGATTTGTTTCAGTTTGTAGATGATTTTTTAGATGCTTTTGAAAGCTATGATTACAATCAATTATGTGAAGAATTTCAGAATTTACTAATCAATGGCAATACATCTTCAAAAGATTTTTCAACAAGAATCCATCATGTATTTTGTAAATTTAATCTTGATGACATGTCATTTTTACTAAATCTCATCTATGATGCTTTCATCCCTTTCATCTAGTCGCATTCAATAGTGAATGATGAATCAGTTTCAAATCCTACCACTCAATTGCAAGAAGAATTTTGTTCGGAGGATGAAATGAATCCATCCGAAATTTTGAATAAGCGAGGGAGGTAGAATCTATTAAAAATGTTCTTACTGACAATCAAATTGGTTTTTCCTTTGAATCATTGTATACTCAGTCCTCAACTATCGTGGAAGAAGATTTGATGTTGGGTCAAGATGAATGTCCATATTCTTCTAACCCTTTCTCTAATCAGTACTTAAATTTAGTTATTGAAGAACACTTAGGTGATGAAAATGATCTTAAGCATTCTAACATTCCAATGAAACTGATTAGAGATGCAGATCTGTAATTGGAAGAAGAAACCTTAAACCTTCATCCACAAATCATACCTTATCCATGGGAAAAATTAGATGTTTGTCATAAAAGTTTTGAATTATCTATCATACAGGAGACAAATTTAGATGATCATATTATGTTGAAGTATTTATCACCAAAATAGAGTGAAAGTTTTAAGGAAAGTAAAGAGGAATGTCTTGAGAATACCATTGTTAAATATCACAGCTCAAGATATTCTTTTCATGTGCTCATTTATGATTCCTTTTACACTTTATATCCTGATCTCTTCTTAGATTCTGGTGGACTTGATACCTTACCCACAATATTTTACTCTTTTGCATCACAATCAAATCTTTTTGATATGCCAAAGTTTGGTGAAATTAATTCCAAACATAACATTTATGAAGTTGGATTTGATGCTCTTTCAATTTCATCATTTGCATGGAAAAATTACATGTTGCAAGATGATTTTACATGATTTATTGTTGAAAAAGACAATGCACTTATTCTTATGGAAAGAAAATATTCTACATTGCATATTCGTTCTTTGATTAGTCTGAATTTTAATGTTTATGCGTCACATTTTGAAATGATCAATATCATCAAAGGAAGCGTTCAAATCAATTATCTAATTGATATCATGAATCCTCTTATGATGTGTTCCCCATTGATATATCCATTTCATCAAAGTCATAGTTTTCATTCTAATTTTTATGACAGGATCTTAGAATGGTTTGAAAATTCGTATCTAAAAAGTCTTCATAATAAAGATAAAGTTGCGCTTTCTTTGTTTCTACCTAAATATCTAGGAAATAAGCATTACATGATTTTTTTAGATCCTCCATATGAAGAAATTGATGAACACTTGGACAATTGTCAGGAGGATGGGGCATTTCGGCCTTGACTGATGGTTATGTCAGGTCCCCATAATATTGTTAAGTTTTTCAAACTTACTTACACTCTTACATGCCATTATGACTCACATCACGATCAGATTGCAGAATGGTTGGAGGATTCATACATCAAGAAGTTTCAAAAGAATGGTCAGGTTGTGCTTGTTTTGTTTTTAAAAGAATATATAAGAGGTAAGCATGACATATTTCATTTTTATCTGCAAATACTACATTCTTTTATTCTAATTTTTTACTTTCTATGCCTCGTAGGATTGAAGATGCTCTTGTGGCTGCACTGGAAATACGATTTTACTTAATGTTTTGATCTATTTAGTAGTTTAGAGTAGGTTTAGGAGTAGGTTTCCTTTAGTTTTCTTTCTCAATATTTATTTTTGTAATAATGCAGTTATGAACACAAGTGGGTACACCAAGAGAACAATAATATGAATGTTGTAAGGAAAGTCCACTTTAATTTTTTTTCTCTGCTTTTCGTTGAACATTTCTTTTCAAAAACGCAGTATCATCATGAAATTTTAAATGGAAAGTAAAGAGATAATTAAATTTGAACTATCAATTCAACCCTGACCCAAGGTGCCACGAATAGGGCTGCACTCATTTTAATAAGGATTTTTCTATTTTCTTTTAGTCTCTTTTATTTTTAATAATAATTCTTGGTCAAAGTAGCATCTCATGCATCACTATCTTAAGAAAAGAACTTGCTCGCACATGATATTTTATATGATTTAGTTCTTCATTTATTTTACTGTAAGATGCTAGTAGATCCAAAAGCTCAAGTTTATCTTTCACCAAAATCGTTTCTTGAAAAGTTTTCTTTTGTTGTTTTGATTTTGTGTACTTCTAATTTTGAATCCCATTAATAAAATTTTGTCTGGTTTGTTGTGTGTTTCTTGTTTTCTTTGAATGAGTTTTCTTCTTATCTTTATTTTTGAATCAATATATTTCTGATCAAAAAGCTATTGTCGAAGGAAGCATTTATTTTAAGACTTGTGTTTTTCAAGCAAATTGAAATATTTCAAAGAGGTCCTGATATTAAGATATAGCTCAGACAATTGATTTTTAAGTCAATTGTCACTTTCATTTTGTCTTCAAATTGTCTTTGCTAGAGTATTACACCAGAGATATGGTTTAAATATTTGAGAATTACGATGAACTTTAAACTTTTTATGCCATCCATATTCTTAAGGAATCACTTTTAAGTGCTTTCCCATTCTTTAGATGATTTCTTAAAGGAAATCTAAAATCTCTAAACCATGATAAAAATTCCATTTTTGAAAGCAAATAAATAACTTGATCAACTATTCACCTGTATTTCAATTAACCTCCAGTATCACCCCGCTCTCTTTGTCATCAATAAATCTATAATTGTATTACTATTTAAAAGTGGCATAAGAGGGTTGAAAGAACTTATGTGTGGAAAGTGTGTGTAAACCTGTCGGGGTACTGAACAGGCTTGCCGACGGCGGGTAAATGCACACATGATACCAAGACAAATTTGTCGGGGTACTGAACAGGCTTGCTGGAAATGAAGCAATGTCGGGTTGAGAGGTAGCAGGTATATGTTTTTAAATTAACTTTTATAGAAGTATATATCATGTGGATACAACTATTGGATGGGATTAAAGCATTTGAGTGGGTTAAATGACATCTTTGTCGAGGCTATGGACGCCTGTTGGCAGCAGTGGCTCTGTGAACGGTATTGAAGTTCTTTTATAAACATTGTGGCTCTTTGATTAAGACATTATTTCAGTTTATAATCCCCTACAAAAAAAGTTCTATTATCTAGTTATAACATTGACCTTATCCTAATACCATATGATCTCAGAGTGAATTTATTTCAGGGAACTTAAATCATTTTATCAGTCTTATTCTTTTGTTCCTGAGATGAAATCTTACCAGATCGGAGATAACTTCTTCACCCAGTAAGTCGCCATTTGTTGGGCCCCAACAACTCCTCCTAAATTTTTACAAAATTTAAAGGCCCCCCATTAGAATCTTGATAATTATAATGAGCTACAGAATCAACCTTTTCAAATAGTTCCATACCTTGGCTTGATTTGAAAGAAACTTAATACATTTGCTATAGTATGAGACATTCATTACAAGAGTATATGTCAAAATTTAGAAACGAGCATAGAAATCTCAATTTAAACAAAAATGTTAA
>SNQJ01S0065600.1:57421-81236 GCA_010110895.2 Picea sitchensis
TTGTTATATGTCCCCTTCGGGAACCTTTCCTTTCTCAGATGTGCCAGAATCAAATCACCAACCTCAAATTGAAGTTGTCTCCTATGTTGATCTACTTTGCGCTTATACTCTTGGCTTGAGTTTTTCAATTGCTCCTTCACCTGGCTGTGAAGTTTCTTCATCGCTTCTGCGAAATACTCTGCACTAGCACTCCTAGTTTCATTCTATTCTGAATCCCTCAATTCAAAAACTCCTCTTGGATGCATCCCATAAACAATCTGGAATGGACTCTGCCTTGTGCTTCTATTTAGTGAGTCATTATATGCAAATTCCACCTGTGGCAGAATATTGTCCCACTGACTGTGGTGTTCTGTCACCAAGCTGCTCAGCAAGTCTCCCAAACTTTTGTTCACAACTTATGTCTGTCCATCCATCTGAGGATGATAAGATGAACTGAACGACAAGTCCATTCCTAGATTTTTCCATAAGGTTCTCCAGAAGTGTCCCACAAACTTGGTGTCTCGATCCGAAACTATGCTCCTTGGTAAGCTATGAAGTCGAATGACCTCTTTGCAAAACAGATTTGCAATGTGATTTGCGTCACTGGTTTTCTGACACGGTATGAAGTGTCCCATCTTAGAAAATCTATCCACCACCACAAAGATCGAGTCAAACCCTCTTTGTGTTCTTGGAAGCCCTAATACGAAGTCCATGCTGACTGCATCCCACGACCTGTCAGGTATGGGTAACAGTTGATAAAAGCCTGCATTCTGCCTCTTCCCTTTTGAATGATGACAAATTCTACATCTGTCCATGAATCTTTTGATGTCTACTCTCATTCTTGGCCAATAATATGACTCATTTAGCTTTCAGAATGTCTTGTCATGACTGAAATGTCTGACCAACCCTCCACTATGTTTCTCCTTCAACATATTCTCCCTCATGGAGCATTTTGGAATACAAAGCTGATTACCCTTGAATAAAAATCCATCCTGGATCATGTACTCTGTCCATTGGCTTTGGTCCCTGAGAATTGGATTCTCAACTGCTTCATACACCTCCTTAAAATCTAGATCATCTTTGTACATGTCCCTGAGATCATCAAAACCCAATGTTTTGACTCTAAACTCCTGCAATAACAAACATTTCCTGCTCAAAGCATCAACAACTTTGTTAGCAGTTCCAGAAATATGCTTAGTTACAAAAGTAAAGTTCTGCATGTATTCAACCCATTTTACATGTCTTTGATTCAACTTCTCATGTTGAGTCACATATTGCAAAGCATGATTGTCACTGTATAAGACAAACTCCTTAGGGATTAAGTAATGCCTCCATTTCTTCAATGCCTGGATAATAGCATAGAACTCCTTGTCATAAGTGGAGTATTTCACTTTCACTTCATTCATCTTCTCACTGAAGTATGCTATCGGCCTATCTTCTTGGCTCAAGACTGCTCCTATTGCAAATCCACTTGCATCACATTTTACCTGAAATGTCTTTTTGAAATCCGGCAACACCAAAATTGGTTGTTCCGTGATTTTCTTCTTCAACAAATTGAAGCTTTTCTCAGCCTCTTATGTCCAGTGAAAAGACTTGTGTCTCTTCTTCATTGTGTCCATCATTGGTGCACTAATTCCATTGAAATTCCTGATGAACTTCTGGTAGAAACTAGCTAATCCTTGAAAAATTCTCACCTCAAATATACTCTTTGGTGATGGCCAATTCTTAATCACCTCCACCTTATATGGATCCATCCTCAACTTATCTACAGAAATAAAAAAACCCAAATAAATGAGCTCTATCTTCATGAATGAGGATTTCTTCATGTTTATCAGCAGCTTCTCTTGCTGTAGCCTCTTCATCACTGTAGCCAAATGTTCCAGATGCTCTGCCTCTATTTTACTAAAAATCAGTATGTCATCAAGATACACAATGACAAATTTTCCAATGAAATCCTTCATGAATTCATTCATCAACCTCATGAAAGTACTCGGCGCATTTGTTAGACCAAATGGCATAACAAGCCATTCATACAACCCTTCATTAGTCTTGAAGGTTGTCTTCCATTCATCACCTTCTCTCATATGAATTTGATGATATCCACTTTTCAAATCAATCTTTGAAAACAAGTTGGCTCCACTTAAGCAATCCATCAAATCATCCATCCTTGGAAATGGAAATATGTACCTGATGGTTATCTTGTTGATCACTCTCGAGTCAGTACACATCCTCTAGCCTCCGTCTTTCTTCGGACTGAGCACTGTCGGAACAACACATGGACTCAAGCTTTCTCTCACCAACCCCTTGTCCGTTAAATCCTGGACTTGTCTTTTGACTTCTTCATTCTCCTGTGGTGTCAATCTGTATGCTGCTTTGTTTGGTAAACTAGCTCTAGGTATGAGATCAATATGATGGCTCACACTTCTGATCGGTGGCAACGAACAAGGTAGTTCGTCCACTACTATGTCAGCAAACTCTTCCAACAGTTTATGAACCTCTTCTGGTAAATCATATACCCTTGTACTGGTTAATATGATTTTAGGTTTTCTAACCACAATGAATTGTGGTTCCTCTTTCTTCTTAACCTCTATAAGAAGTTCCTTCCCACTCATGAGAAATACATTGTTTCTTACTTCAGGTTTCACCTCCTTGTCCTTGATTGGAAGCAACATGTGAGTTCTCCCATTCTTCTCTAGGGTGTATGTGTTCTTTCTCCCATCATGAATCACATTTATATCATATTTCCATGGTCTACCCAGCAATAGATGACAAACATCCATGGGAATAACATCATAGAGTATTTCATATTTATACCCTCCTATCTTAAATTCAACTAAACATTGTTTAGTGACATTTACCTGATGTTCTTTTTGTAACCATGAAACTCTATATGGACTTGGATGTTCAATCGTCTCCAACTCCAGATTTTCTACCATCTTTGTAGAAATGAGATTATCTGTGCTACCACTGTCCATAATGACCTTGCATACCTTGTCCTTAGTTTTGCAAGCAGTCCGAAAAAGACTGTTCCTTTGCACTGGATTCTCCACCTCCTTCTCTGGCGTTAAGAGCACCTTTCGCATAATCAATGATCTTCCGCCTTCAGCATCTTCTGCCTCAACATTCCGCCTCTATGCTTTGGTGATGTGAGTTTCACCATCTTCTTTCTTTTTGTCTAGACACTCATAAGACTTGTGTCCATTCTTTCCACATGTGAAGCATTTCACTACTCCACCTCTTCCTCTTCCTCTACCTCTGGTACGAGGAAAAATGTTTACATCAGCATACTGACCTTTCTGTTCGGTATGCTTCCCTCTCTGTGAAATTCCACCTCTCTCAGTTTGAGTCTGAGGTTTCTTCTAGTCCTCTTTTGGTTTCTGATTTCTATCCTAGGCAATTGATTTGCCTCTGGGCTGACTTCTGCCTCGGCCTCTTTGACCTTATTTTTGTCTCATCTCCTCTTCTGCCTTTAGAGCCATTTGATAAGCATCTTCCACCATTCGGATGGTCATCATTCTCATCTCATCCTAAATGTCGTATCTCAGACCATTCATATATCTGGCAACTTTTTCATCATCACTTTCGCGATGACCTACCTTGATGTTCAGCCTGTAGAATGCTTCAGTGTACTCCTTCACTGTCATCAAATTTTGTCTCAAATTTTGCATTCTCCAAAATAGAGTAATTTGGTAATCCCTGGAAATGAATTTTGCCTTCATCTTTGCGATCATCCTATCCCAACTCTTGATTTTTTGCTTGCCTTTGCAGTGTCTGTCAGCTTGTAGTTCATCCCACCACAATGTTGCATATCCTTTTAGTCTTGTGACAACATGTTTGACCTTTTTTTCTTCCTCGACATCTTCATAGTCAAAATATGTGTCCAGAGCTCTAATCCAGTCTAGAAGCTCTTCAGCATCCAGGTTTCCTTCATATATTGGAATGTCCATTTTTGCCTTAGCACCCATTCTTGCAACAACCCTAATCAGGTGTTCGTTTGCTACATATTCTGCAGTGACTTCTTCTCCTTCATGTTCGACCTCATTTTCTCTTTCGAAATCACTAAGATCCCCAACACCGGCTGTGTGCCTCTGAGCTATCTCCATGTCCTCAAGTCTAGCATGTAGGTCACACATCTCTCTCTCCATGGCTAGATTAGACATCTGCCTACCCCTTCTTCTCAGCATTTCCCTATCCTCTGATGGATCAAGTGTTTGCCTATCCCTTCTTCTTGGTGGCATGGTGAATCTTTCTTTTCCCTGCTATAGAAAGCAAATAAGCCTTTCTAGGCTCTGATACCAAATGACGCAAACCTACCAGCCCTTGGGCCAAGATCCACTCACAGGATCGTTTTATACGCCCTTGAGCCATATTGGCTCTTTTGATTCTCACTGGAATCTGCAAATTTATCGATTCACAGGTCCTTTTCGGTAACTCGCTATCTCGCTAGTTCGCGAGTCATGACTCCCGACTCTTCCTTCTCAAATTCGCGATACCCAAGATCGTGAAATGATTATGGCTTCTTCTACGTCAGCACCTTCCCCCGCGCGACTGCTGGCTAGGCTAAGCACTAGAACCTCTCGCCTTTCACGCCTTCGTGAGTTCAAAGGTCCAAACCTGGAACCTTTCTTTCTTGAACCCCCAAGAGGCGATATTTGACTTTTCTCCTCTTGTTCTCGCTACTCGTGACTTCACGAGTTGAAGGCTCGAGCTTCCATTTCCTTATCTCCTGAGTCCCCAAGATGTGAGAGGTCAATGTGGTGTTGACTACTCCCTATAGGTGACAGGTGTCCGTTGGTTAAATTTTCAGACCCACTGTGCAGTTCTGCCACGTGTCTCTTAGGTGCAACCCCAACACTTTCACAGCTTCACTTCTCGCAACTTCGAACACCCAAATTTTGGGCTCTCACCTAGCGAACCCCCGAGTTCGTGAGATCCTCTGATCTCCGCCACCTGTCCTCCTCTGATGGATGGCTTAGATTACTTCACGACTTCGCTTCTCGCAACTTTGGGACTTTCGGGATGAAAGTCTCGACCTCTTATCCTCTGATATGCCAAAACGGTGAAATTTCGACACATCTTCTTCGCGGGTCCCACAATGAACTTCCCACCTTTTTCGGAGTTTCAAACCTCGTGACTTCACGAGTCCTGATGTTGAACTTCCGACTCTCCAACTCATGAAACCCCGAAATGGTCAACAAAGTCTGATTCCGTGTTGGTGAGCACGCCACCTGTCCACTGTCAGATGGATAGTCCTGATTCTTTTTGCAACTTTTCCACTCACAAAATTGAATCACTTCTCTTTCAGACCTCAGATATTCGAGTCCCCGATACGGGTGATCTCATGACATGTGTCCTTCTTCTAGAAAACAACTCAGATCCCTTTGCTATTTTCGGGACTTCGCCTTTCGCAATTTCGCGAGTCCCGCTACAAAAGTTTCGACTCTTCACCTCCCAAAGCCCCGAGATGTGAAATATGTGGGTGATCCAATGACCCTGTTGGCCCAGATCCTACAGTCCGATCCCCCCGAGATTTTCACTCGACGAATGCTGCCATAAATCCCCTACTCCTCTGTGAGATCTGACAGCTTTCGGGACTTCGCGAATCCTCCACGGAGGATTCTAACCATCAAATTCCTCCTTGACAATTTCTACAAAGTGAACACGGTGTTCTCTTACGAAACTTGTCCTCCTACAAACACTTTCGCTGTGCCTCCTTCCGACAATTCAAGGCACTAAACTTCCTGATCTTTTCTTCGACAACTCGATTCTTCAAGAAGACTCGTGCACACACTCCTTGCGACAACTTTTCAATACGTCCAAGTATCAGACTTTTAGACTCTGTGCACTCTCCGTGACAGCAGTCTTACAAAAACTTCACTCAGTTTGCAAACACTAAGACTTCACTCAGCCTGCGCACTCCTTGCACGGCTCTTGTGCTTAATTTGCACTTCTGCGAGAATGAGAATAACGTTATCTCTTCTGAGATTTTAGAGATGGAACTTTGGAATCTTGTCAATGCACGCCTTGCGGACAAATTCACTTCACTCCCTGCAGGAAACCTCTTGCTCAAACAAAGAAACAATTGAAACTCATTATTCACTCTCCCTCTCTTCAGATTTCAGACATTAAATATGAAATCATACATTCGCACATAAAAGAAAATGCATAACAGAGAGTAAACAATCATATATCAATCAGCATGCACAACATAGAAAAGAGATTGAACACCATGAGTCTGAATTAAAAATCTTTGTATTAATCTAGAACTTCTGTACATGGGGTTTTCTACACAATTTTCTGCTTCTGCTCTCCTATTCTCTCTTCTCATAATGCTGCTTATTGTTACAATAATACAAGGGAGGGTGTCTATATCCGTTTTCCCCCCGGATCCTAAAACTATCAAATTTGCAATTTTTAAAGCTATCTACTTACATTAACTAACATAAATGCCTTCACCTAATATAGACGAGATTGGGATGCTCAAGGTCTGTTTACAATATGGAAGTACGCCCTTCCTTAATTGTTTCATTCATGTTTGGTGCATCCACTTCAAAACATTCAAACAATTTTATCACATGCCAAAATGTGTTAGTGTGTGCCCCATGCTCGCTTGACGTTGGCGATGATCCTGAATCATACTTATCTATTACAGTTTGCAGCCAACTAACTGGTTGTGGGTGTGTGCCTTTCCACCCAACCATAGGCTCAGAGGCATTCATCCTTATCACTCTGGCCACCGCTGTGCCAAGCCATGATATCACTAGGGAACTATGCCATCTCTCAGAGACCTTCTCTCTATCACAGTATCCCTGCGAGGTTTATCAGATGCTTCCTCAGCATCAATATCATGTTTGGGTCCTTTAGGTCGTGTTCTCTTCACTTCCTTTTGGTTCGTGCATCTCCTTTTGAGATTGTGCTCTCATCTGGTGTCTCTTTTCTTGTTGTCCCCATTCCTTACCGTCTATGGGTATGTATCTTACCTTCCTTCTTTAGGAAGGTTTTCGACCTATCATGTTCCTTATGTCATAAAGAAGCTCGGGTTTTCAGGTCTTTGTGGTACTTTGGGCTAACAACCCATGTTTCCATTCATGGGGGTGGTTGATTATTCAACCACCAGTCCTTTCCTTCATTAACTGATTCTTTTCTCTAGAGATATCATGGCTCGTACTTCAATGCGTCGCCCCCCAACAGTCAGTTATGGGAAATTTAACAATAATATATTTACATCGTCCACATGCCTTAGTATGGTAATCCAATTTTATGATTAATTACAAGCTGGGGGAAGAAGGGGTGTTACAATCCCCTCCCCCTTAAAAAGGAACATCGTCCTCAGTGTTATTTCTCAATAACACCTATTATGAATTCCCCATCCAGCTGCTTCAGAAATATCAATCCTTTTTCATGGTCAGGTCTTTTCCAGAGTCTTGGCCCTCATCACCTATCTTCAATAAATTCTCGGAAAAGAAACACATTAATCACAACTTTTTTCCAAAACATCTTAATGTTGTTCAAAATTCAAGAGGAAAACTTCATAATCTAACACAATACTTATCTATGCAGTTCATGGGTTTTCATCCACGTGGTTTTCTTGCTATCCACACTCACTATTTTTCCTAGACATACCCATTGTGTGCATGATCCCAATCAATAGTTTACAAGAACTATCAGATCCACCTCTTCCTTCCAGTCACTCACCCTCCAAGCCCAGGCTTAGGCATCCCCTTCTCTGTTATACATTTTCTCGGGTGATCCATCTTACCTTGCCAAGGTTTTCTCACACATGAATAATCCCAGAGACTTTATTGAGCCTTACAGTTGATGTGTCCATCAGAATTTCTCTGTCGAGGCATCCCTCCGGCTCATGTTACCTCAACATAACATATTCCAGGTGATCATGACTTAGCGCGGGGTTGTCATGTCTCAATAGTGACCTCTTTCATCATTTTCATCTTGAGAGCCTTCATATTTCCTTTCTGGACATATCTTTTCTTCTCAACTGTATCACAGGTATACAGAAACTCATGAGACATCATCATAAATTCTAAATTTCAAAATTTTATTGCAAATTTGTCATCCATAGATTTTCCAATTCTATATTTATGTTTAGATTTGTTCCGCACGGATCCAGATCCACCATTCATGGGACTTTCCTTACCATAGTAGTTTGGATCAACAGGTAATTTTGGTCTTCCTTATGGCTTACAACACTTCCATATCCAAGACTCTTTCTTCATGCAAGTTAACTTTCCTCAGACAAACAAATTGTTAGTTTTCATGCACACTATATTTTCATACGATGCATACTAACAATCAAATTGCTTTTATCTATTCAATTATACAAAGAAAAAGGAAATTTCATTCCCTACACATGCATCAGTTCAGTATATCAACTTTTCAAAATGAAAATCAGACATCAATTGACTTTAATGAATGTGCCAACATTCATTGCCACATTCATACCCAATGCACCCTTGCATCGATTTTAGGTTATCAATTTTTTTCAAGTTAGTCACTCCTGCCAAGGTGTGTTTGAATTCAAACAACTTATTACCATATGGATCCTTTGTCCATATTTATTATTTTATAAGAACCATATTTTATTCTCTGAATCGATCACAACCCTAAAATCATCATTCATGAAAATCCAGGTTTCACATGAATGCTTTTAAGCATTCCTTTGACATTCATCTAATGTACGCAAAATTTTCAGAAGATCCTATTTTCATGCAAACATGCATTTCCTCAAGAAATTCCATGAAATGTGCTAGATATGAGCACCTTTATTCCCTTAGACCCAGTCCTCGCGACCATTGTCTAACACAAAGTTTAAACTATATCTTCCTTAACTGGCCCAGAGGAACTCTGTTTCCCCTCCATGCGACCGAGAGTTGTGACCTCAACTCTATTATTTTCAGGTGCTACTCTTTCAGTTCCAGTTTATGGCTGCTATGATCCTGGCTAAACCCCTTATCTGCAATTGGACGGTGAAGATCCATCTTCCCCCAAATCCAATGACTACAAGAGACTATAGAACCTCAACTAACTCGCGGTTTAATTCTCCTGCTGACCTTTGCAATGGAGATGGGTCTTCTGATCTATGATCGGATCCCAAACTCAAAACAAAACTATATTGAGTTCATTTTACGAGTAAAGGTCTTGACATTAACCCACGGGCATATACCTTCCTTGTATTGAATACGGGTCGTCGATCTTATCCCTAGATCAATTCTAAACGACACGATTCCAAATACAACAATCCCAACATAGAAGTATTTGACCAATAATTTAGACTGAGAGTAGAGACTCGATTTTCCAAATTCAACCATAGAACCCAATCACAGTATGCATTTACATGGAATTAACACATGGGTTCCTTGCAGGTCCACCCACCGATCGTTCACAGATCAACGGTTTGCAGTGATTACGGAATCCCCAATGTGCTTGCTTTTTTATCAGAGAGTTCAATATCCACAATCCAAAAGGTGCTCACCTAACTCTTTTAATCGTGGTCATTGATCATCCACTTCAACGAGATCAATGGTGTTGGTTTATTGTGGGTCATGAACTAACGCACCCGTTAATTCCGCCTTCGTGCTCTACAATAAATATAAGCCGTTCGATCTACGATCGAACCCCAAACTCAAAACAAAACTATATTGAATTTAAATTACGGGCACAGACTCTGTTGTTAACTCGTGTGCCCATTCGATCTCCACAAAGAATATGGGTCATCAATCTTATCGAATGAATGGTGTTTGATCTGTTAACTCAAGTGGATCTCGAAATCGATCTGACGACTGAGAATGATTTTCTCTCAATGAACGACTCGTGTTCACTTCCTTTGTCAAGTTCTTGAGTGTCCTGATTCGATTGGGATTTTCTTTCTGAATGATACTCTACTTGGGTATTTGTGGCATACAACTGACTTTCAAATGTTTCGTGCATAACGTTAAGGCAATAAAAAAAATTCAGACATATCCTAGTGCATCTTTATGTGCTTCATCACATTATCCTTAATGTTTTCATGAGTGCAACACAAACCAATCTTGATTGTTTCTACAATAATATGACCACCATCACTATGGTGCCAAAACATTTACTTTCATCTGCATACCAGCTCTCTCATCCCAAACAAAACATAATACTCAGCAAGAAAATAATCTAGGGCTGTCCCCTTTTTCCAATTCTTTCTACACCTCTTGAGACTTTTCATGCCAACTGAGTCATCTCTAAAGGCCTCACTACCTTTTCTTAACATGGCTTCAACCAAGCCTATTCAATCAAACATACTCATTTATTCATTCATTAGTCTTCTATTCATTACATGATGCTTTCAAAATTTAATCTAGGATTCTTATATATATATATATATATAAGATTGTAGCTCACTGCTTAGTTTCTCAGTAGTTATTAAGGTTGTGACTCTGACCTCCTAACAGAGTTTTCACATAGTTCTTCCATGGTGAACTCCCTCAGCATGCAACTTCCTTATTGCACGTCCATCACTATCTGTGATGGCCTCAACCTTGAGTTAGCTTTAGTTGTTTACCAAATATTCCATAAGGAATATAAACATGTATCTTTGTCATGCACCCAAATTATGTATCCATACATATTATGGTTTTGTTAACTTACATCCATGATGTACTTAACCATATGCATAATCAACAATCCGTGTGTAGTTTCCATGGGTACATTTCACAGCCCACATACATCTCTATTCTAAAATCAGTCAATTCAAGATTGTTCACAATCATTCTCAGGTGACCCTCAAGGGCATAATCATTTTCCACTTATCATGACAACAGAGCATTCTTGCTCATTTACTCTTTCATTTATTTACACTAGTCTTTCCTGAGGGAATGGAGCGCATTCCCCTTATGCTATCATTCAAAATAGAAATTTCATGACTCTTCAAAATGGAGTCAACCATGCATCCATGTTATCCACTTAATCTTGGCAAGTGCAATTCTTTCCTTACATATCACTCATCAAGGCAACCATACTATTCCTTTAGTAAACATATATCCGTACATCATGCATGTGCATCATTTACACATGGACCTATCATACTTCCAGATCATCCTCCAAGGATATATTTCCATCCTTATGACAAGCCTCATAGGAACATGCAACCCTGGGCTTCCCTCTCATTTGTGAGCTTGTAGTCATTCACACGACATCCACATGTAAGTTGAATTAGACATAGTCATAACTATGTTCCCTTTCTATACTATAAAAAATAGCAAGAAAACACTCTTGCCTCAACCTCCATGGAGCATTACCCAACCTATAAATACAATCTGGGCAGTTATAACCATGCCCAAGGTAACAAAATAAGTCAATTTAACTTCCAACTATATCTATATGGCCACCATCCACTACTGGATGTCAATCTCACCCATTGGGCTTCTAGAACTACCCCACTTCCTTTACCACATTCAGGATCAACATTTAGTCAACCATTTTATCTTAATTTTAACAATTTAATGTCTAATACCATTTGGACTAATCCCTTAAACCCCAAATGCAATTTCGAATTATGTTACTTACCAAGTATCCTAGTTTATAAATCCAAATTATCTTTAGGTCAAGATCGGTCTTGACCATTACACCTAGAATTATTCCTTCTATTCAGTACAGTCAGGGATGGAGGCAACTCTCCTCCTCCCAGAAAAACTCTAGCAGAGTAGTTTCCTATCCACCAAGGAAGGGAGGCTATTGTGATTTCTCACTCAATCACTCTATATTTCTACAACTCCGTTTATCATCTAGATTAGAAAAAACCCTGTCCAACAATTCCCGTACCCAGAAACCAAATTTGTTTCTCAGTCCACTTGAAACTTGAGAGTTGTGCATGCTCTCCTTTTTCAGGGAATGGTCACCAGAATCATTCCTATGATCGTGAGGGGTTATACACCTATATTAGGTTTAAACCTTCATTAAATCAGTAATCATTATTGCTACAGATCCTTTCCATCCGTTCACATTGCTATTTTAGTTTAAATATTAGTGTTCTTCAGTGTAATCCCATTCTTGTAGGATTGAATTTCATTTCCCAAGAAATTCTAGGCTCCCTTTGTCACGGAATAGCATGGTTCAATATCGTTGGGGTAAAGTCCCAACTTTATTTTAAATATACATCCTTCTACTCAAGGAACTTATGCAGATGATTTATGTTTGACAGTAATATTCTCCATCGGCTCATCTTAGCCTTGGTAATGAAATCTTACGACTGTACAACAACGCGTACAATTGCACAGTGAAGTAAACTTATTTATTTGGGAACATTAGCAACTTACAGTGTCGATTTACAAAACATCTATCAACATTAAAGGATCTCATTCCTCTCTTCAGTAGAGGTTTTCTAAGCCTCTTAGGAATGCGGTAAGATAGGGTGTTACCCCTTAAAGGTCTCAAAAAATATTTTCATATGATTCGTGCATGAGCCCAAGCAGGCCAAGAATTTTTTTTGTGCTCTGATACCAATTAGTAACACACCCATGGTGGGGCATAAAAATTTTGTTCTTCTTAAGAGAATCAATACCCTCATACGAGGTCCCTATTCCATTATGCTCTTCCAGATCTTTGCAGCCATGGTCTCCATGCTCTGAACCGAGCTCAAAGCTGGCAGATATCCTCTCCCAAGTTCTTTGGATTCTTCCACCCCTCTCTACTTGAATATGACCATGGGCTATGACAAGACGCCAAAACAACAAGCATCAAGACAACCACCATGTGAATCCTCTGTAGTGGAAAATCTTTGAAGTTCGCAATCTGACACTACGTGTCCTTGGGGATTTCAATAGCCCTGATTCACTTCATGAAATCGGCGTTCGAGAGTCCCANCCCAGACGCTCACACAACCTTTTCTCCCGAAGTACTTTGTACCCGGAGTTCTAGATAAAATTCCACATGTCCATTTTAAATCAACGGCTCAGGTTCTTTATGGGACTTCGACATTCGGGAGCTTCGAATGTTTTTGCAGCCTTTCTTCCCATAACATTTTCTTCCAGATTTAACGATCATGTGTCATGCATCTTTCTCGATCAAAGGTCCCGGTTTACTTCGGGACTTCGATGTTCGGGAGTTCTAAACATTGCAACAGTATGTTCTCCCAAAGTACTTTCTTCTGGAGTCAAGGATAGTGAACCACACGTCCTTCTCGTTTGATGGTGGGGATAAAATTTAGGTGAGCCTCTGCTCCACGTTTCTTTCTTCTCACTTCCAAAGTATGTGATCTGTTAACGTGTGTCTCTCGCAAATCGACGACCATGAATCACTTTGGCTATTCAAACTTCGGGAGTTTCGAACACAACAATGCCTTTCTCCTCCAAAGTGGATATCTTCCGAAATGGAAGATATGTTGACACCTGTCCTCAGCTGTCAGATAAATCAGGTGAACTCTGCCTCTCTGACCTTCAAAAATTCTGTTCTAACAGATCCCCTTCTCTCCCAGAGTGACTTCACCCGAAATTGACGATCTGTCGATGCGTGTCTCCCATAGATCGACGACCGTAAACCACATCGGTTCTTTAGGCTTTGGGAGGTTCAACCTCTCCACACTCATTTTCTTCCGTAGTGATTTCATTCGAAGTCGATGGATTTCTGCCACGTATCCTCTCTCTCAGATCGACAGTACAGACGGACTTCGTCACTTCGTGGATTTTCAAAGGAACTCACGACTAACTGCCTCTTAATACCCCAGTGTGTGCCACTCTGAGTGGGACACCTGGCATTGTCATCACTCAACACATGGTTCCCCATGTACTCTTGACCGAATACCCACATTCCCACGATTGAACAGTTGAGAGGGGTCTTGAAGGATTCATAGATCCATGGTCCACATTACTTCGCTACTTTGTTCTTCAGGGGTTTTGGCATTACTAAACCTCTATTATCCTAAAGCGGTCAATGCTAGAATGACTACCTCATAGATATGATGGCCCTGATGGCTCCCGGGCATCCTCATATCTAAGGCCCAGATTAACTTCGAGACTTTGGGGATTTTACCTCCCTTACGACGAACTCGCTCAATTCGCCGAAATCACGAAGTCCAAAGGAATCAAGGGGTTAATTCCCATGCTCTTTCCCATATCCAATGGTCACAACAGGCCTTGGCTCTTCCCAAACAGATCTCGTTCATTTGTCTTCTAAACAAAGGAACCTTCCCTTTTGATACTTCAATCTCACTATTTTTCTTGAGATTTGTTCGATCTAAAAGGCTTAAGAGATTTGTGTTGTTTCTCTTGAACTTAACACTTAGAAGAATTATTTTGCACCCCTTGCACTAATTCATCAACTCTATAACTTAAGAGGTTATCAGTCTCTAGCCACCTTGTAGAGAGCCTACACATACATGCACTACCTCTCATGAGCTTAAAAGACTCCTTCCTCCAGGAGACTCAGAATGACTAGGAGTGTTGACATGCACATGTGAAACTATGCCCAGGGTCGACGAACTCACAATTCATTTATTTTAACTTGAGCCACCACAGGGCTCAAAAATTTATGTATACAAGCCAAATAATTCCTTACTTTCTTAAATACACAATCAGGAAAAATTAAAGGGATATAATACAACCATTAAGAAAATATGCACATCCTTGAAACATTCATAGGATATCCAAGTTTAATTTCCAGTTACAATTCAATTACAAAGGATATAAGAATACTTATCTATTACATGTTGCAGCCAACTAACTGACTGTGGGTGTGTGCCTTTCCACCCAACCATAGGCTCAGAGGCATTCATCCTTACCACTCTATCCACCCTCGTGCCAAGCCATGATATCACTAAGGAACTATGTCATCTCTCAGAGACCTTCTCTCTGTCACAGTATCCCTGCAAGGTTTGTCATATGCTTCCTCAACATCAAGCTCATGTTCGGGTCGTTCAGGTCGTCTTCTCTTCACTTCCTTTTGCTTTGTGCATATCCTTTCGAGCTAGCATTCTTGTCTGGTGTCTCTTGTCTTCCTGTCCTATTTCCTTACCATCTTTGTGTATGTATCTTAGCTTCCTTCTTTAGGAAGTTTTCTGACCTATCATGTTCCTTCTGTTAGAAGGAAGCTTGGGTTTGTAGGTCTATGTCATACTTCGGGCTCACAACCGATGTTTCCATTCATGGGGGTGATTTATTATTCAACCACCAATCCTTTCCTTCATTAACTAATTCCTTCCTCTAGAGATATCATGGATCGTAATTCAAGGATTCACCCCCTAACAGTCAGTTATGGGCAATTTAACAATAATACATTTACATCATCCCCATGCCTTAGCATGGTAATCCTATTTTATGATTAATTACAAGCCGGGGGAAACATGGGTGTTAAAATCGAATTAAATGAATACCTAGTGGGGAGCATGTGAACAAGGGTTGAAACCCTCATGTACATTTTAAAATATGGGTCGATGCCACTTGTGTCATTGTCTCGGCGCCTCCCGCCAGATGTCACCTAATCAGGTCTCTTTTGCAGAGCAGTCTAGACTTCTACTGGTAAGGAACCTTTTGAAACTTGTTTTGGATATTTTCCACCTTCACCCTTAGATGTTGTGTATGGAAAACAAGGAGGAGTGAGGGGGGACCTCATAGGAGATGCATTAAAAGAAAATACAATTTTTGATAACATCAGGAAGATTCATTTGCAAGTTCAAGAGACATTGAAGAAACCATAGGAAAAGTACAAGGCTAGACATGACTAGCATAGAATAGAGAGAACATTTAGAGTGGGAGACATAATATGCTTACAAATAAATAAGGAAAGGCTACATGGCCTTGGTAAGAAGATCAAGGATTTTTGGTATGGTCCTTTTGAGGTATTGGGAAATGTAGGAGATAATTCCTACAAACTCATTCTACCCCCATACATGTGCATTTACTCAGTAGTGAATGTGGAGAATCTCAAACTATATAAGCCTTCCATGTTGCAACTCTGACTATGCACATGCTAACCATTTAATATATATGACTTTTTACCCGAGTGAGGTGACGACTAATTAGTTTATAATTGTTTATTCTTTCACACAATCCAACCAAATTTAATGCATGTTAATCTTACCAATGATATC
This sequence comes from Picea sitchensis, assembly GCA_010110895.2. Lineage (NCBI taxonomy): Eukaryota > Viridiplantae > Streptophyta > Pinopsida > Pinales > Pinaceae > Picea > Picea sitchensis. The sequence goes on from SNQJ01S0065600.1 coordinate 73,470, forward strand.
TTATGTTCATATAGTATAGTTTCCAATTCCACCCAATTAAGTATGAACTAATCAATAATTAATTATTTTAACTATTGTATTTATGAAACCATAATAATGTATGCATATTAGATATGTAGTCATAGCTAGCACACACATATCCTAGTGATGGAATTCTATAACAAGTAATGTCCCTAATGCAATGATCGTATATGTTCACGACAATCGTCCATAGTCATTAAGCAAGTCAATCATCCCCATTTCTCATTAATCAAAAGCATACAAATTCAACATTCAGTCATAATTTATACTCAAATTATCAGAAGGGAATTAAATAGTGTTTTAAACATGGTAGGAACTAGATAAGGAATAAGAACATTTTTATTTTTGTGTTCTGTAATTTTGGAATAGAAAGAACAAAATAAGGGAAACCAAAATAGATCTATCTTAACCCCAAACACAAACTCACCACACTTAAACTAACTCATCTGACCAAGATCATTTTTTAATACTTGCCTCAAACAAAAAAATTATATTCATACAATTAGTTAATCTTTGAAAATGTATCCAACAAGAAAAATATCATCAAACAAGAAAATTATCATCCAAGTTCTTCAAATATGTTTTTATAGAAGGGAGCACTTTCGTAAATCATGATGCAATAATAAAATTTTGTCTTCACATGTTCTTTATGAGATGCCTCCTTTTCTTTTATTCTTCAGATATGTTCTTCCACTATTTGTTGGCCCCAAAAAACATGATTAGTCAATTTTATGCTCTTTTTATTTTTCTGTAAGTAAGCAGTTTCTATTCAACTATTAACAAAATACACATAACTCTCAGCCTGACGAAGGTAGAAACCATATCATACATACAATCAAAGTTTTTCCAGTAACCCAAATGTCTGCTAGCCTACCCAGAGGGAAACCAAGCCAACTATCAAAAATAAGCCATAAGCAGTTTCAGTCTAAAGTAGCATAATAAGGACCATAGATTGATAAAATCAAAACATAAATTCTAGGAATGCTAAAGAGGCCTACAGAGACCATAAAACACCAGAAAATCAGTCCATAAGAGACATAGTAAGGCCCAATCATCCATAGCATGAACCTGAGTCAATGCCTTGGATCGTCCCGCATCGATCCCAACAACCTAAGTAGATGGAATTGATCTCGCTTGCAAACAACTTTCCTAGGTAGGTTGAAGAGAACCTCCATTATGCTTAACCAACCAAGAAACCATAATGAAAACAACTTGTTCTAGCTCTCAAGAGTCTCCAACCTATGGCCAAATTTTTTGTAGTCCTGTTCTTTTGGTAGAATTCCTTGGGCCACCATGGTTTTGGCATGCCAGTAAAGCTCCACAATGCGAGGAAATTGTATCTCTCTATTTTTAGTGTAGCCAAGGTCTGAGACTATTTCACCCACCTGCTCATACACACATGCATCCTCTTGGTATTCTCAAACCAACTTCACCTTATCCTCTAGTGGTTGCATGGCCTTTTTAGTTATAGGGGGAACAATGTTCTGGTAATGGGTTGTCGCTTCCTCTGCAACAAGGGTCACTCCAGTCTTTCTAACAACATAATCCTTGGCACGACCTGCTCATGGAGCCATAGGATCCCATAGAAACAGACCCAAACACATCCATAAACAATCAGGAAGAAAAACATAGTCGAAATAAATAACCAGAGATGGATCCCGACCCATATTTAATAATTTCTCTCCACGCTCAACAATGATGATGGCTAGGAAAGAGCTGATCTGGTCATTGGTGCTCATAAAAGGAAGCTTTCCCATCATTAATTTGAACCCCTGCAACTGGTACACCTCCACCACCTTTGACAGTGACAATAAATCATTGACGAGCGAGAAGGGTTCATTTGATCATGGAGGAGGACTGGGAAATATTAAATTAACTGAAGACATGGAGGGGAGAATGCGAACAAGGGCCAAAACCCTCACGTAGATTTTAAAAGTCAGATCACTACCACTTGTTCCATTGTCCTGGCGCCTCCCACCAGTAGTCACCCGATTCAGGTAATTATTCAATTTTATGCTATGTATAAGATGAGGCTCGATTCTTTAATACTTGCCTCACAAAAAAAACACATTCATACAATTAGTCAATCTTTGAAATTATATCAAATAAGAAAATTATCATCCAAGTCCTTTAAATATGTTTTCATAGAAGAAAGCAGTTGCATTGTGATGCACTAAACAAATTTTGCCTTTGTGAATCACATGTTTTTTATGAGAGGCCTCTTTTTATTTTGTTCTTCAAATACGTTCCCCCACTATTTGTTACTCCCAAAAACATTGATTAATTGATTTTATGATATGCATAGTAAAATATTAAAAAAATATAAGAATTGAACAAGTAAATTTTATTCAAATCAAGTGTTGAGCTCATTGGCATTTGAGTTTTTTATAACTCGAACTTCTCTTTTATTTGATAATGTTTGATTCTTTATGAACAAGGTCAACCATTAAAAGGTGGAAACTCATTTGGATCCCTCCCCCATTCTAAACAACTTACAATCAACTCATTCCATGGAAATACATTTCTTAGACATTTTATAAAAATGCTTTGTATATATACTCCATGTTCCATTCTCCCACATTTAACTTACATTTCAATAAGAGAATTACCCACAAAAGAATACTTGATTCTCTCATAATGAGGCTGACCATTAAAAGGTGGAAACTCAATTGACCCCTTCCCCTCATGCCAAGCAACCTACAATCCTCAAACTCCATAGGAATATGACCCCTTCCCCTCATGCCAAGTAACCTACAATCCTCACACTCCATAGGAATAGATTCCTTGAATAGCCTCTGCTCCACGTTTCTTTCTTCTCACTTCGGAGGTACGCGATCTATAAATGCATGTCTCTAGCAGATCAACGACCATGAATCACTTCGTCTATTTAGGCTTCGAGAGTTTCGAACACTCCAACGCCTTTCTCCTCTGATGTGGATATATTTTGAAATGGAAGATATGATGACACCTGTCCTCAGCTGTTGAATGACTTAGATGAACTCTGGCTCTCCAACCTTCAAAATTTCTAGTCCAACACATCCCTTCTCTCTCGGAGTGACTTCACCCAAAGTCAACGATCTTTCGATGCGTGTCTCCCATAGATCAACGACTGCAAATCACTTCGTCTCTTCAGGATTTGGGAGGTTCAACCTCTCCACACTCATTTTCTCCCGTAGTAATTTCACCCAAATTCGATGGATTTCCACCACGTATCCTCTCTCTCAGATCGACAGTACAGACATATTTTGTCGCTTCACAGATTTTCAACAGAACTCATGACTAACCGCCTCTTAATACCCCATTTTGTGCCACTCTGAGTGGGACACCTGGGATCGTCGTCACTTGACACATGGGTCCCCACGTACTCTCGACCAAATACCCACATTCCTATGATTGAATGGTCAAGAGGGGTCTTGAAGGATCCATAGATCCACGATCCAGATTACTTCACTAATTTGTTCTTCAGGGGTTTTGGCATTACTAAGACTCTATTCTCTCGAAGCAGTCAATGCTAGACTGACTACCTCATAGATATGATGGTCGGGATGGCTCCCGAGAATCCTCATATCTAAGGCCCAAATTAACTTCGAGACTTCGGGGCTTTTACCTCCCTTACGATGAACTCGCTCAATTTGTCGAAATCGTGAAGTCCAAAGGACTCAAGGGGTTAAGTCCCACGCTCTTTCCCATATCCAACGGTCACAATAGACCTTGGCTCTTCCCGAACATATATCATTCATTTTTCTTCTAGACAAAGGAACCTTCCCTTTCGATACTTCAATCTCGCTATTCTTCCTGAGATTTGTTAGCTCTGAAAGGCTTAAGAGCTTTGTGATGTTTCTCTTGAACTTAACACTTAGAAGAATTATTTCACACCCCTTGCACTCATTCATCAAATCTAGAAATTAAGAGGTTATCGGTCTCTTCCCACCTCACAGAGAGCTTGTGCATACGTGCACTACCTCTCCCATGCTTAATAGACTCCTTCCTCCAATAGACACAAAATGATTGGGAGTGTCGACATGCACATGTGAAACTATGCCCAGGGTTGACAAAATCACAGTTCATTTATTTTAACTTGAGCCACCACAAGGCTCAAAACTTTACGTATACAAGCCAGATAATTCCTTACTTGCTTAAATACACAATTAGGAAAAATTAAAGGGATATAATATAACCATTAAGCAAATATGCACATCCTTGAAACATTCATAGGATATCCAACTTTAATTTCCAGTTACTATTCAATTACACTGGATATGAGAATACTTATCTATTACATGTTGCAACCAACTAACTGACTATGGGTGTGTGCCTTTCCACCCAATCATAGGCTCAGAGGCATTCATCCTTAGCACTCTAGCCACCCTCGTGCCAGGCCATGATATCACTAGGGAACTATGTCATCTCTCAATGACCTTCTATCTGTCACAGTATCCCTGCAAGGTTTATCAGATGCTTCCTCAACATCAAGCTCACGTTCGGGTCCTTCAGGTCTTGTTCTCTTCACTTCCTTTTGGTTCACACATCTCCTTCCGAGCTAGCGCTCTCATCTGGTGTCTCTCTTCTTGTTGTCCCGTTTCCTTACCGTCTCTGTGTATGTATCTTACCTTCCTTCTTTAGGAAGTTTTTTGGCCTATCTTGTTCATTTTGTTAGAAGGAAGCTCGGGTTTGTAGGTCTCTGTGGTACTTCGGGCTCACAACCCATGTTTCCATTCATGGGGGTGGTTTATTATTCAACCAACAGTCCTTTCCTTCATTAACTGATTCTTTCCTATAGAGATATCATGGATCGTACTTCAAGGATTCACCCCCCAACAGTCAGTTATGGGCAATTTAACAATAATACATTTACATCATTCACATGAAAAGAATGGTAATCATATTTTATGATTAAATACAAGTTGGGGGAAACATGGGTGTTACAATCGAATTAAATGAATACCTAGTGGGGAGCATGCGAACAAGGGCTAAAACCCTCATGTACATTTTAAAATCTGGGCCAATGCCACTTGTGTCATCCTCCCAATTCCTCCCACTAGTTGTCACCTAATCAGGTCTCTTTTGTAGAGCAGTCCAGACTTCTACTGGTAAGTAACCTTTTGAAAATTTCTTTGGATATTTTCCACCTTCATCCTTAGATGTTGTGTATGGAAAGCAAGGAAGAGTGAGGGAGGACCTCATAGGAGATGCATTAAAAGAAAATAAAATTGTTGATAAGTTCAGGAAGATTCATTTGCAAGTTCAAGAGACACTGAAGAAATCATAGGAAAAGTACAAGGCTAGACATGACTAGCATAGAATAGAGAGAACATTTAGAGTGGGAGACATATTATGGTTACAAATAAATAAGGAAAGGCTACATGGTCTTGGTAAGAAGATCAAGGATTTTTAGTATGGTCCTTTTGAGGTATTGGGAAAGGTAGGAGATAATTCCTACAAACTCATTCTACCCCCATACATGTGAATTTACTCAGTAGTGAATGTGGAGAATATCAAACTCTATAAGCCTTCCATGTTGCATCATTAGGAGGAGTAGGTCCTACCTTCCACAGAGGGCTTCGCACTATATGTCGAGGAAAAGTTAGTAGAGGACATAGTTTTTCAAAAGCTATCCAGAACTACAAGGCAGGGGCAACATGTCCTTTGGAAGACTGGTTTGAAAGGAAAACTTCTAAGAAAAACAAAGTGGTACTCCATGAAGAAGGTAGAGGGAAAATTTCCTCACTTCATTTTGTAAAGATTTTGGGGACCAAAAGCCTCCTTAAATGGGGAGGTATGATCCAGATTCAATCATTATATTATTTATAATCTATATCAATGCCTTTAGAGTGGAAAAAATTGGAGGAATCAGCTTGCAAGGCCATTTTAGTGGCAGGTCCCAGTTTGGAATATTGGGGTTTGGAACTTTCTGAAGCCATTTGAGTCATTAATTAGCATTTTTGGGGGTTTTGTTGTCCAAAACAATGTCTCCTTACCCTTGACGATATTCTACACTTCGAGACCTTTCGATTGGTGTAGATCACGCGTCAATTGGAGTGCTATGCAAAAGTTATTCCTCTCGCAAGTTGACCTACCATGTTGACCACCATGGTAGAAGAGGATGCCACGTCAACTCTCGTTACTCATGCATATGGGGCTACCCTCGTATGTAATTCCAAGAAGATTCTAGAAAGTCAAAAACCCTATCACAATTGAGGGTTGAGGAAGTCAAAAACCCACCCCTAGATGGCTATCAAGGCACCAAGAGGAGAACTGGTTCCATTATTTTTCATTGTATCTTGTTCCATAGCTGAGAAAAAACATATGAGGGTGGTGTTATGTGAGCATAACAGAGGAGGAGATATTATCCAGCAACTATATAGACCACAGTTCAAAGGCAACTCCATAGAGAGTGTGTCTTTCTTTGTACTTGCATCATTTGTATACCAGAGAAAAGAGAGCAGAGAAACCTCACCTTATGTCTGGGTGTGTAGTCATAGCTAGCACACACATATCCTACTGATGGACTTTTATAAAAATTAATGTCCCTAATGCATTGATCGTATATGTTCATGACAATCGTGCATAGTCATTAAGCAAGTCAATCATCCCCATTTCTCATTAATCGAAAGCATAAAAATTCAAAATTCATTCATAATTTATACTCAAATTATCAGAAGGGAATTAAATAGTGTTTTAAACATGGTAGGGACTAGATAAGGAATAAGAACATCTTTATTTTTGTGTTCTGTAATTTTGGAATAGAAAGAACAAAATAAGGGAAACCAGAATAGATCTATCTTAACCCCAAACACAAACTCACCACACTTAAACTATCTCATCTGACCAAGATCATTTCTCTAATACTCGCCTCACACAAAAAAATTGTATTCGTATAATTAGTTAATCTTTGAAAATATATCAAATAAGAAAAATATCATTAAACAAGAAAATTATCATCCAAGTTCTTCAAATATGTTTTTATAGAAGGGAACACTTTCCTAAATTATGATGCAATAAGAAAATTGTGTCTTCACATGTTCTTTATGAGAGGCCTTTTTTTTATTTTGTTCTTTAGATATGCTCTTCCACTATTTGTTGGCCCCAAAAAACATGATTAATCAATTTTATGCTTTTTTTTTTCTTCTTCTGTAAGTAAGCAGTTTCTATTCAACTATTAACAAAATACACATAACTCTCGGCTTGACCAAGGTAGAAACCATATCATACATAAAGTCAAAGATTTCCGGTAACCTAAATGTCTACTAGCCTACCCAGAGGGAAACCAAGCTAGCTTTCAAAAATAAGCCATAAGCAGTTCAGTCTAAAATAGCATAATAAGGACCATAGATTGATAAAATCAAACCATAAATTCTAGGAATGCTAAAGAGGCCTACAGAGACCATAAAACACCAGAAAACCAGTCCATAAGAGACATAGTAAGTCCCAATCATCCAGAGCATGAACCTGAGCAAGTGTCTTGGATCGGTGTAAGATAGCTAGAGAGGTAGTGGGGGGGCCTAGAGGGCCCATAGTGATAATAGTGGAGGTCATGCAGTGTAAGGTGGACTAGGTCCACTATATTATTAAATAAGGCCCACTATGGTAGTTAGATATAATAAATGTAAGAGGACTTCTTAAAAGTTTATGCTTCTAGAAGATTCCTCCTCTAGAATGTTCTTAGGTGATGGTAGCACTATATAAAGAGGTTCAAGCAATATAATGAGACATGAAGAAAATTATTTTATTTGGAGCAGTAGCCCA
>SNQJ01S0065601.1:0-16610 GCA_010110895.2 Picea sitchensis
TTTGAGGTGTTTCAAGTGTCTTTCTCATGTCGTTATAGGCACGACATAGGCATCATGGCAACATGCTTTCTTTGACACTTTACGACACTTGTGAGCAACATGCGACACTTGCGACCTTGTGAGAAAAATGCGACACTTGCAACACTTGTAATGACGACACTTGCGACGCTATCAAAGTGAGTAATTTTGATGTGTAACAATTCATGACCAGTAAAATGTAAGATCCCGGTTGCTTTAGTTGCATGTCATTGGAATATAAAAGTAATGATATGGTTGCTTTATGATAGTGTTGTTGTAATTACATTATTATTGATAACGTACAAAAGGTAAGGTTCTGGAAACTAAGTAAAATCATTTATTATGATTAAGTAAAATGGGGAATGAAATGATTTAAATGTACCTTAATTAAGGTTGGGTTGGTGACTCATTGATTATTAGAAATTAAATGGGGTTTTGGTCTGAAACTATGGTCATCTGAGTCATATTTAGTGCCCTATCATAACAACGGTTGTTGTTGTAGGAGTTCTTTGGACTGGCGCCTGCCGTAGTGGTCGTGGTTTTTCTTGATTATATGTGTACTTGGTGGTAGTCATTTTATTGCTTGGTCTGCTTGTGTCGGGCGGGATGTAGACACCTCCATGTTCCTCATAACAGTCGCCAACCCTGAGACCTTAAATGGTTAAAATCGATGGGAACCTGGGCTTGAGCGTTGCTTATGTGTCTTGGACATCCTAACCATTCCAGGGTAGGATGGATGGGTAGTCAGTCTGACTTATTTCTGAGTGATCGTCATTGGTGCATGCAGTTGCCTGTGGTACGTCGTATGTCGTCTTGTTGTGTTCATATTGCTTGCATCATGTTCATCGTCGGGTTACTAGTTTTTGCCTGAGTAGTCGGCCAAGAGCCTATCTGACATTCTCTCTCTCTGGAGCAGAGGACTAAGATTAAACGCCCTGCTTTCCTGTGCAGAGATAGTAAAATCTACTATTTTGGATTCTTCCTTATGTCTATGGTCATTTAATGCTTGCAGTTACTTGTTGTGCACCTTATGTCTTCATGTTGTGATCATCGTGGTTGTGTCTTGTTAGTCATCGGGTGGCGACGTAGAGTCAAGTGTGTCTGTTTCCTTTCTACACGCGTGCACACACTTAAAAAAAAAAAAAANCGTAACGAGGAGGATGTTATAGAAGAATCTATGAGTGTTGGTAGGCATAATCATCACTCACCAAGACACTTAGTGAGAAGGTCACACAATAGTCCAATTTAATCTCTTGCTAGAAATCATAGCAGAAGTTCTGGGGTGGATGATATACAAGGAGAAATGAGGAATATCAACCCTCCTATATTTGATGTTAAGCATAAGAAATATGAGGATGCAGAGGATTGGTTGTTGGGAATGAGGAATTAATTCCAATTGCATAATTACTCCTCACAAGTAGAAGGAATAATTTCAATTTACCAATTGAAGGGAAAATAATCAATGTGGAGGGAACAATTTGTACAAGTCAAGCATATTGATGAGAAGAATATTAATTGGAGGGAGTTCAAAAATTAATTTCAGAAGAAATACTTTTCCAAGAATTATTATGACAAGAAGATGAAGGAGTTATTTGAACTCAAGCTTGGAAACATAACCATGAATGCGTATGAGAGAAAATTCATGGAGTTTTTGAGGTATGTTGACTTCATCAAGGATGAGAAAGTCAAGATTCAAAGGTTTTGGAGTGGGGTACCTTGAATCTATAGTGATAAGATATAGTATGATTATCCTAATACATTGGAGGAAAAAATAAGGAGAGCTAAGTGTCTTTATGATTAGCATAGAGGAAGACAAAATTTCCAAAAGGATTGGGAAGACAAGAAGAAAGGTAATATGAAGCAGAGGAAGAAAGGGCACTAGCCACCATTCTTCAAAAATAGTTCTCAAGGGAAGCCAACTCAAAATGAGCCTAGAATGTGAGAAATGTTGGCAAAAATACCAAGGATATGGCCTATTAAATGTTGATGTTGTGAGGGAGATCACATGTATAAATATTTCCCTCGCAGAGGAGAAATAGTGAATATTGTTCACAATGTATAGCAAGTTGATACCATTGAAGATATGGGAAGAAGCATTCTAGGTATCTATGTAGCCTTGGACAACAAGCAAGATGAGTTTCAGTCTTAGATGAATGAAGTATAAGGTAAGATCAATGATCAACCTATAGTTATTTTAATTGATTCAAGAGATAGACATAGTTACATTGATCCTAATCTTGTTGAGAGAGTTCATTTGCAAAGAAGCAAGCTTGTGAAATATTGGTTGGTTTAGCTAGCCACAAGACCTAAAAGAAGAATTAATGAGTTGGTTAAAGAATGTCCAATGAACATGAATGGACTAAGCACATAGGCAGATTTGAATATCATACCTTTGGGTTCATACGATTATATAATTGGTATGGATTAGTTGAGCATGCATCAATTTGTCCTAGATTTATATAATAAATCATTTACTTGTTTGAATGTGGAAGGGAACTTGAGGACAATTCAAGGTATTCCAAGGGAAGTATCTATCAGAGATATTTCAACCTTGTAGCTGAAAAAAAGCTTCAAAAAAGGATGTCAAATTTATTCATCCCATATGGAGGAGGTAGCTAAGAATAAAGCTCCAAGTATTGAAGATAATATAGTCTTGAAAGAAATTGAGGATGTATTTAAAGAGGTATCGGGGTTGCCACCAAATAGAGATATATATTTCTCCGTTAATTTGATGTTTGGAGTTTCCCAAGTGTCCAAGACGCATTACAAGATGAGTACACCAGAGCTGAAGGAATTGCAAATGTAGATTGAAGATATTTTGAATAAGGCTCGGTATATACACCCCAAGTGTGTCACCCTTGGGTGCCCCAATGCTATTTGTGAATAATAAGGATGGAACTTCGAGGATTCTCATCGATATCAAGAAGTTGAACAAGGTGACTATGAAGAACAATTATCATTTTCCAATGATAGATGATATTTTCGATCAACTGAAATATGAAAAGATATTCTCTAAGATTGACCTCAGGCCAAGCTACCATCGGGTGAGGATTAAAGAGGAGGATATTAGAAAGACAACATTTAGAACAAGGTATGGCCATTATGAGTTTATAGAGGTGTCATTTGGGTTGTCAAATGCACCAATTGTCTCTATGTTTTTGATAAATGTCATTTTCGTAAATTACTTGGATAAGTTTGGCATTGTCTTCTTGGATGACATACTTATCTACTCAAGGTATAAAGAAGAGCATATGAAACACTTGAGAATGGTGATACAAGTATTGAGAGAGCATCAATTGTATGCAAAGTTGAGCAAGTGCTCATTTTATCATAGGTAGAAAAATTATTTGGGCCATACCATTTTTCTACTACATATGGGTGGAAAAACCAAAGTCGTACTCTGACAATATCGATAAAATCGGTCGTACTGTCGGATTTTACTTGCATTTTTTGTCTTTTTTAAAAAATCCTCTATGTTCATTGAATATCCAACGAAATATAATTTTTCATCAAATATCTGACACTTGACAGGGTCATTGATCGTTAGATATCCGACGGTTGACTAGGTCAATGATCTATGTACCGACGTTTGACGAAGTCAATATTTTTGTCTGTTAAGCAATGTCTCTCTCGTCAACAGTCGTCAAAATTCCGACGAAAAAGAAATAAATAATTAAAAAAGTTTGAAATATTAAAGACATTCAACGTTGTTTCTATACTAGAGACACTTTGCAAAGGTTATAAGGGATATTTTTAGGTCAGAATACAAAATTGTTTTATTTTTTTAATTGCATTACAAATAGTTAAACTACTGAGGTTGTTTTTTTAAGATAATGATCATCACTAAAATTTTGGTAAGGAAAAATGCCACATAACATTCCTCCAGGAGGACAAGGCCAAGACTTGAGATCTGCATTGGTTGAGGCTTTGGGTGACCAAAAATGGTATTTCCCTTGTAAAAAATGCAGGGGATATAATAGAAGGAGACTTTTAATAAAAGTAGCTAAAACAATTGTAGTGAGTATGGACACCTTCAAGGTGGTCGTGAATATCGTCCCTTGGTAAGTTATTCATTATATGTCTTTATATTGCAGATTGTTTTTGTAAACATTTATATGTTAAATGCAGAAGAAAAATAATTTATTCTTTTTTCTTTATGGATATATTCTATGTGCACATGAGAAAAATGAGAGTAAGTTAAGAAGAGAAGAAGTAGACATAAGATGTAGATTTTAATTAGGGTTTAGGGTATGGTTTAGTGGTTAAGGGGTTTAAGATTTAGGGGTATAGGGTGTAATGGGTTAGGGGTTAATATTTTAGCGATTTAAGGGTTAATAAGGCCATATTAGGGATAAATGTTTAAGGGGTTAGGGATTAAGGTAGGTTTAGTGGGTTTAGGATCTAGGGGATTTAGAGGTTGATGGGGTTTTAGGGAGTAGGGGTTAGAGGTGTTAGCACCCTGTAATTTTCCCAAGGTTGTGGAGCTAGTCACAGAGGTAACACCAAAACCACTTCAAGTCTTGGATCTAGCCCTCCAAGACTCAGAGAGGGATCTCTCTGTTTGATATAGATTTGTTTGAATAGATATTAGGCTAGCTATGATAGATCGGTATTTGGTTTTTAAATGGTTTGGTTGGAGAAGGAGAAAAAGGCCATTGGGCAATGGGGTCAGAGAGCTTTAATCCAATCAAAGAAGGGTATAAAGGGGAGCTTACAGGGAAAGTTAGCCACTGCGTTGGATCCTTTAAAGTTTGGTAAATGGTCAAGAACAAAAAGGGATGGAATCAAATCATAACAGGGCAGTTAAGAATCGTAGGAATGACCTTCAAGTAGAAAAGATTTATATTGTTTTAAACTAGGAACGGGGTGTATTTAAACAAATATTGAGCCTGGCTCTCTTTTAAAAAATAGAGAAAGAAATACATATGAAAAATAGGGAAAACATAATTACATAGAGGAAAACTTCACCTGCATAATGAAATATGAATCCTGTAATTGTAATATTGTTTTGATGGAATATGGCTCTGGGAGCAGATTACAACAATGAATTCTCCTTTTTTGGTCGCGTTCAACAACCCCTACTCTATTAAAAACATGGATATAAATAAACATTACAATCCTTAGGCTCAGGAGATCAAATTCAATCCTCCTAGCCAAAAATAGCAAGTAAATCCCAAAGATCTGGAACTGCAAATTTGGCCGAATCTGTTGAAAATAGGGGTACGCTCAGACATATTTTTCTCTTACACTCTGACACATAGGAAAAAACTGAAGGAGGTTATTTTAGATGAACATGTTACGGAAAAAAAATTCTTTCCGTTTTTTCAATTTCATCTCCACTGCGCTGAAACATCTCCCACAAAATCATGACTACAACAGGAAAAACCAAAAATCCGAAATATGAGGCTGAAAGACAGCTTTGATTCTCCCAACTGGTGGCACCTGTGAAAAATATGAAAGAGGTTTTTGTTCTTCATCCCGTGATGAAAAAAAAAAAAATCTCGGGTTTGGAAAATGTGTCTCTGTTTTCCCAGAATCTTCTTCGAAAGACGAGGTGTCAAACAGACAAAAAATGANTGTGTGAATGTGAAGTTGTTGGAGGGGGGAATGATTTGACATTTAACATTTATTTTATTGTTTTTTCTTTTTCCTTTTTTTTATTTGTTTCTTTTTATGTGTTTTCCTTTTCGTTTTTATTTTTTATTTTTACTTTGTTTAAATGTTTTATTACGTGTTTTAGTTTTTATTTTTATTTTTATTTTGTTAATTTTTTATTAATGTCTTAAGATTTTGTTTTAGTTATTATTTTGTTATATATGTTTTTATTATGTATTATTTTATTATGTATTATTTTAAAAACAATAATTTAAATTCATCCAACACTAACCTAATTACTAACCTAAGCAACTAACTATTAATTAATTAATAATTAATTAATCAAAGGTTTATTTATTATTAATAAGTCTAATTTAATTTTATTAATCCAACGCTTTTTGTTTATCCTAAGTTTGGCTTATGCAGGGATGAGTGGCGGGCGAGACGTACTCAATGGGACAAATGGATAAGGGAGTGAGTGGCGGAGAGGTGGATGAAGGATGCAAGAGGGTGATGGAGGATCGGGCGAAATGGATGGAGGGTAAAAAGGGGTCAACCGAGCCAGAAATATTCATCACGGGGGAAATGCCAAATCAACAGTCGAAGAATCGAGTTACCTATATATATAGGACCCCAACATAGGCTCCACCTAGGGATGGCAGCTCTTTCAGGAGGTGTCAAGAACCATTAAGGTATGAACATGCATACCGATGCTTTATTCATTTGGCTGATCCCGAAATCTTATTCTGCAACCTGTACCTGTTTTGATCTTTCAACTGAAACCAAATCAAAATGAACACTACTGAAAAAGAGATGCTTGTAATGTGGATCTTATTCACACTCTCCTACCTACTCTACTGCAATCACTGCTCAGTTAGGTAATGGAAAAATTCCAATGTAGCTAATCCAACAGTTGATCTAATAACTATGTTCTTCCACTGTCTTTGATAAAACTCAGAAATAAGTCTGTTACTCGTGCTTGAGAGTAATTTCCAGCCTAGTATTCACTACAGAGGATTTGATAAACCTGAACAATAGGGAAAATACTGGAAATGGAAAAGGATCCTATTTTGAAGAATTTCTCCATATATGTATTTACAGGATCAATATAGGCTTGGCCCATCCTTTGATTTTCAACTTCAAACAATTCAACATCATGACTTGATTTTTCACCTACGCCTTATGTGTCCTCCAACACTTCTTTACATGACTGCAAATACTTTGATGGGTTCTGAAATGATGATTCTGCTGAACACATCCTTGTAGATGACTGTCTGATCATATCCATATCATAACAATTTTTGAAATCATTGGGGGTAAATGAAAACTAAATTTGAAAACACACATTATCCAGAATATCAGCTATAGGGTCATAAAATGATTTATATAATGGTGGCATTGGCTCTACTGGTACTTCATGGCTTACACTGTGACTTTCAACTAGAATCTGACCAAGATTCCCTCTCAAAATTTGAAATGAATTAAAGCACAGAGGCAATGAATCAAGATGGATCAACTCATCACCTGTTTTGGGCTTCATGATTTCATCTGAGGTTTGACCTTCAAAAAGGCTCAAGGGCTGCACCTCGAGATCAGCTTCTATATCTCCCCTATTTTCCTCAACTAATGCATTAGAACATTCATCTTCCTTTCTATGTGAAATCTTCTTGTAATGTTTTCTCAGGAGTGAGGCAAAACATAAGGGCAGGCAGTTTGCATTTTCTTGAAAATTTTCTGCACTTTTTTCCTTCAAAATTTGAAATGAATTATAATCTAATGGTACAAGTTACATTCCATTGTTTCAAATTCTTCTTCGGGCTCTAAATTTTCCCCTAAACTTTGAAAATCATAGAATCTTGGAGATTGTAATCCTAAATCTAAAATAGCCTCTTTCTCAACACTAACATCCTTCACTATCTCATCAGAAGATTTGCCTTCTTTGATATTTAACACTTGTTCAGAAATTTCCTTCAAAAATTTAAAAGAAGAGAAGCATAAGGGTAAAATTTGTCCACTTACCCCAAGACTTTCTTCATTGTGATCATAGTTTTCATAATTTCCATGTACATATTGATTTTCCTACTGGTATTGCAAATGATCTTCTTCTTCCCAATCATATGTTGTTGATTTCTTTGAAAACTTCATTGTGGTATAATCATCATCGTACCAATCAAGCTTGGTTGAATCATCCATGGATGAAATTCCATTGAACATGCATATCATATCAGGAGAATCTTCCTCCATCTTATGATTTTGAAATTCATCTTTGGCTGTATTGTGAATTAAATACATGAAACTATCATTATTTAGTCCCTAATACCACGGTTGAGATGCAGACTTTTTGGGAACATTGATCCTTGTTCGTTCTGGAACCATTGGCACATGTGGTCTTTGAACAACAAGCTCATATTTTCTACTAATCCTCTGCATCATCTCGTTGACTGTGTTGGTCATAATATCTAGTTTAATTTCTGAATATGTCATATGTTCCCTTTCTATCCTATCTTTCTTTTATACCTTTAACTTTGCCTTTCTGTTCAGCAAGTTAGCTTCCACATCCACTGCAATATTTTTCATTTCTTCAAGGTTTGCAGTTTTCCTTTCTCTTAATTGGAATGCCATCTCAGGATCAAAGGCATTTGGGAAATGAAAGTGAGCGGGTCCTGGAGGTGGCCTTATATCAACAGGCATTGCATGGTAAACCTTATTGAACCTTGATGAAAGTTGATGTACTGTCTCCCCTGGATTTCTTTTCAAGTGGTCATATTCTTATAGGATGAGGAAAACATTTTCCATGATCACCCACCTATCTAAGAAAACTTGCATGAACTGATGAAAATTTCTGATGCTTGCAGCTGGAAGGTTTTTAAACCAATTTTTAACTTTTCCTTGCAAAGACAAGGAAAACATCCTGATATAGACATCGTCATCTTCAACCTCATAAAGGTCAAGGAAATTGTCAAACCTTTGGATGTGTTTTTCAACAGTAATATTGGCATTCTCTCCATCAAACCTGGGTAGATTATTGGTGTAATTTGTAGGGAGGTCATGGAGGATAGGTGGCAAATCTAGGGGCTTGTATTTGTCTAGGATTTTGGCAGGTACAGGAGTTGAAGTAAGGGGCTTATAACAAGATGGAGTTTTAACCTATGAATCTAGAATTTTTAAATATCTGTTAGAGATCTTGATCGTTGTGGGGAATAAAGTAGGAGGCTTATGTCTGTCAAGGCTTTCTATAGGTGTATGAGTATGTACAATAGCTATGGGAATGGGCTTAGTCCTTTAAGGTTCTTCAGGTTGAAAATGATCATCCTAAATTTCGACAATATACTCTGGACCAGGATCATGATAAGAGAGAACATAATTGCAGATGAAACCAATAATATCATGAATATAATTTGAGCTTGAGTACCTGGTCTTTATAGGCTGCTTGGTCATGCTTCAGGTTCTTCCTCCAGTGGATTCCTTGAGTTGGCACTGTATGGAGCTGATTGGAGTCGCCAGGTGATAGATTTCAACATTCTTGTGTCTAGTCACTGTCCACCATCAGTGATCAGATATGGAATTTGAAGTGCACTACTGGAGAAAGTTCCCCAGTATGGTTGCCATTATGTTAGCACCCTGTAATTTTCCCAAGGCTGTGGAGGCAGTCACAGAGGTAACATCAAAACCACTTCGAGTCTTGGATCTAGCCCTCCAAGACTCAGAGAGGGATCTCTTTGTTTGATATATATTTTTTTTAATATATATTAGGCTAGCTATGATAGATTGGTATTTGGTTTTTAAATGGTTTGGTTGGAGCAGAAGAAAAAGGCCATTGGGCAACGGGGTCAGAGAGATTTAATCCAATCAAAGCAGGGTTTATAGGGGAGATTATAGGGAAAGGTAGGCGATGTGTTGGATCCTTTAAAGTTTGGTAAATGTTCAAGAAGAAGAAGGAATGGAATCGGATCATAACAGGGAAGTTAAGAATCCTGGGAATGACCTTCAAGTAGAAAACATTTATATTGTTTTAAACTAGGAACGTGGTGTATTTAAACAAATCTTGAGCCTGAATCTCTTTAAAACAATAGAGAAAGAAATACATATGAAAAATAGGGAAAACATAATTACATAGAGGAAAACTTCACTAGCATAATGACATAGGAATCATGTAACTGTAATATTGTTTTGATGGAATATGGCTCTAGGAACAGATTACAATAATGAATTCTCCTTTTTCGGTCACATTCAACAACCCCTACTCTATTACAAACATGGATGTAAATAAAAATTACAATCCTTAGGCTCAGGATATCGAATTTGATCCTCATGGCCAAAAATAGCAAGTAAATCCCAAAGATCTGAAACTGCAAATTTGGTCGAATCTGTTGAAAATAGGGGTATGCTCAGACATACCTTTATCTTCAAATATGACACTTGGGAAAAAAATGAAGGATTTTATTATCTATGAGCATGTTATGGAAAAAAACCTCTTTCGTTTTTTCAATTTCATCTCCAGTTCGCCGAAACATCTCCCGCAAAATCAGGACTGCAATAGGAAAAACCAAAAATCCGAAAAATGAGGCTGAACGACAGCTTCGATTCTCCCAACTGGTGGCACCTGTGAAAAATCTGCAAGAGTTTTTTGTTCTTGATCTCGTTATGAACAAAAAATATCTTGTTTTTGGAAAATATGTCTCTATTTTCCCAAAATCCACTTCGAAATATGAGGTGTCAAACAGACAAAAAACAGGCGGTTTTGAAAAATTGGGGGAAAGTGGTTTTTTGGGGAAAGGTGGTATTCTGGACCCCCCTGAAGTGGTAAGTGGTATTGGGAGGAGGGGGGGGGGTGTCCAAAATCACTAGGGGGTAACAATTTTCCCCCTAATACCACTTATATTGGACCCCCCCCCTCTATTAAAGCTGGAAAAGCACGGGGGGTCTGATTTAGTTCATGAGTGTTGATTTATTTTTGGGGATGTGTGAATGTGAAGTTGTGGGAGGGGGGAATGATTTGACATTTGACATTTATTTTTATTTTTTTTCTTTTTTTCTTTTTTTTTTATTTATTTTTTAATATTTGTTTCTTTTTACATGTTTTCCTTTTCGTTTTTGTTTTTTATTTTTATTTTGTTTAAATGTTTTATTACGTGTTTTAGTTTTGTTTTTTTATTTTTAATTTGTTATTTGTTTTATTAATGTCTTAATCTTTTGTTTTAATTATCATTTTGTTATATATGTTTCATTTATTTAATATATGTTTTTATTATGTATTATTTTATTATTTGTGTTAATTTAATGTTTTATATATGTTTTTTTTATATTGATTTTTATATGTTTATTTTCAATATATATATATATATATATTATTGTTATTTAGTTTTTTTTTTAATTAATTTAAATTCATCCAACACTAACCTAAGCAACTAACTATTAATTCATTAATAATTAATTAATCAAAGATTTATTTATTATTAATAAGTCTAATTTAATTTTATTAATCTAACGCTTTTTGTTTATCCTAAGTTTGGTTTATGCAGGGATGAGTGGCGGGCGAGACGTACTCAATGGGACAAATTGATAAGGGAGTGAGTGGCACAGAGGTGGATGAAGGATGCAGCAGGGTGCTGGATGATCGGGCGAAATGGATGGAGGGGAAAAAGGGGTCAACCGAGCTAGAAGTCTTCATCACGGGGGAAATGCCAAATCATTAGCCGAAGAATCGAGTTACCTATAATTATAGGACCCCCGACAAGAGGTTTAGGGTTAGGGATCAAGGGGTTAGGCTAGGTTAGGGGTTTTTAAATATAAATGACTAATGGAAAGTGGAGATGCCACATTGGTTGAATGTCATATTTGTCAGTAAGAGGATAGTAAATGAAATATGGATATTCCTTGTTCATGTTCTGCAACCTTGAAGGTACAGGGTTGAGGGGGATACATAATGGTGTTTTATGTTTTTTCATATTAGATGAATGAATGGTTTATGGGTGTCGAGTATGTATTTTATCATTAATTTTTTGATCCAAAACATGTGTTTTTTCTCTCCACGGTATGCTCACAGGAAATGCAACGAGCATTGGTCCCAGCAAAAAGGAGATTCCATATGTGAATTGTGCCATCAGGTTTCATGACTTTTTATTTGCCTATTTTTGTATTAATCAACATTATAACATATATAGTCTTACCACCATTGTTATCCTCCACTAATATTCTAAATTTGCAATTTGTTTCCTTCATCCAATTTGGTCTTAGAGCTTAATTAAAAAATTAGCATAGGTTTATTTTCATTGTTTTACTTGCATAGGGCCCTATTTGAGAAATGTTTCCATAGTTGATAATTCCTCTTTTGATATTGGTACCGATGCTCTGTTTCAAAATTATTCGTGGAGTTGTTAATTCCTCTTTTGATATTGGTAACTGTTTCCTTTTTAAAAAATTTGAAGATCGGTTCTAGTTCCTAATAAAATCGTCATTTTTGTTTAAACATAAATCACTAATGGAAAGTGGAAATGCCACACTGGTTGAATGTTGTATTTGTCAGGAAGAGGACAATAAACGAAATATGGAGATTCCTTATTCCTCTTCTGACACATTGAAGGTATAGGATTGAGGGGGATAAATAAGGGTGGTTTATATTTTTTTAGGGTTGAGTGGGGATAGATAAGAATATGGCATAATGATGAAGGAGAAATAAGAATAGGTTATTTTTATTTGTTGTCACTATATATATGAATATGATTCATCGTATGCTACTCTTCAACATGGGATTTAATATAGGTTGTCTTGAAAAGTACCAATGCTCTTTTTTAGAAGTATTTGGAGATTTGTTAATTCCTCTTTTGATATTGGTACCGACACTTTGTTTGAGAATTATTTTGCAGATTTGTTAATTCTTTTTTAAATTTTTTGAATATCAACTCCACTTCCTAGTAACGTCGGAATTTAAAAAAAAAAAAACACAAATCACTAATGGAAAGTGGAAATGCGACACTAGTTGAATGTTGTATTTGTCAAGAAGAGGACAGTAAATAAAATATGGAGATTCCTCATTCCTGTTCAGGCACCTTGAAGGTACAGGGTTGAGGCAGATAGATAAGGGTGGTTTATATTTTGTCAGTGTTGAGGGGGGATCGATAAGAATATGAAATAATGATGAAGGAGAAATAAGAATAGGTTTTTTTCTTTTCTTTTTGTGACTATATATATGAATACGATTCACCATATGTTATTGTTCAATACGGGAGTTAATATTGGTTGTGTTGACAAGTACCAACACTTTCTTTGAAAAGTATTTCTAGAGTTGTTAATTCCTCTTTTAGTATTGGTATCTACGCTCTGTTTGAGAAGTATTTTGCAGAGTTTCTAATTCCTTTTTAAAAGTTTTGAATATCATTTCCAGTTCCTAGTAATGTCGACATTATTTTATAAACATAAATCACTAATGGAAAGTGGAAATGCCACACTGGTTGAATGTCATATTTACAAAGTGTCTCTTTCTACATGTCAAGAAAGGTAACATTTTTCCTATATGTTTTCAACATATTCATAAACATCTTGATAAATTGCACAAGTTTCATCATTGATTTGTTGTCTTTGTTTGTTGCTCTCACCTAAGTTTTCTTGGTGTCTTTGTCTTGTTTGTTTCATAATTTTGTCTTATATTTTTTTGTTTACTCATATATGTTCAATTATGTCTTATAATTATGTTTGATATATTTTTATTTACTCAAATATGTAGTAATTATGTATTGTATGTTCAATCAATTAGGTAAGTACCAAGTCAAAGATATGGATGTATATATCGAGCCTCTTATTGACGAGTTACTAGAGTTATGGAAGGGCATCACTATGTATGATATCTCTAGACTAGCAGGTGCGCAAAGGAAATTTAAATTCCATGCAATGCTTGTATGGACAATTTGTGATGCTCTGGGGCTAACACATTTATGTGGTATGTTATAACATTGCACTACACTTTAATAGTGTTTAATTTTATGAATTTCATATCATGCATGTTTTAAATATAATCCCTTCATTAAGAATACTTCGAATAATTGATATAAAATTTAATCCATCTCTTGCAGGTCTTCAAACAAAGGGTAAATTTCCATGTATAGTTTGTGGTCCTAAGATGAAATCTCATCATTCAATAAGTTTAGGAAAGGAGGTGTTTGATGAGTATAGGAAATTCCTCTCTCAGAACCATAGGTATCGAAGTATCAAGAAACATATTTTCAATGGGAAAGAAGAGACTGGATTAAAACCATGGAGAATGACACCTCGTCTATGGAAGTTGCAATATAATAGAAATCATCAAGGTATATTGGATCAAATCGTTTATGTGTCATACATGGAATGTTTGGAATATTTTATATTTTTATTGCATTTTGTTCATTATACTAATTCACAAGTATTGTTATAATATATTTAATTTGTATGATTCACCTTGAAGTTGGTCATGAAGAAATTAATAATGGGGTACTTCCACGAGGAATGAAAAGTTATCCCATACAATTCAGTAGGATCCCCTACTATGAGAACCTAGAAATTGTTCATTTGTTTGATACAATGCACATCGGGAAGAATGAAACAGAAACATTATGGTGAATCTTAGATGGAAGGAGTGGCAAAGAAAAATTATCAATATTTTTAATGACAATAAGGAGGCCAATCATGCAATGAAAAATGTGATTCATTCAAATAGTGATGCAGACGACCAAAATATAAGCACCCTTCCATGGTTATTGATAGAGTAGAAAAGCAAGGATGTAAAAGAAGTTATTGAAAAAAAAAATATTTCCCACTAGATTTTCTTCAAACATAAAGAAAATCCTAACAAAGAAAGGTGAATTAGGTGGGGTAAAAACTCATGATTGGCATACCTTGATTAAGGTAATTATTTTTGTGTATATATATTTCTATATTGATGAAACATCTTGTTAGTGTTTTTTTTTCTACTAATTTGGGAATAAATAATGATTAAGTTTGTATGTTACAATATGTTCTACCTCTATCTCTCCCAGACAACTTTGACAACAATGTCAAACAAGTTATATATGATCTTGGAAAATACATGAGGTAAGTAGGGATTTATAGGCAAAGTGTAATTTGTTCAATTCGTTGTACAACTTATATTTGACTGCATGTGTTTTACTTGTAATGTAGTACTATATACTTTTTTGTTGAAAATTTTGATTTTCTTGCATCATTTGTATATGGTTGTCATCTAAAGAATCTATAAAGTATTGGAGGTTACAAATTTCTCATCTAATGTGTGAAATGAAAAAGTATCCACGTCCAAAAAAATTCAATGCACAAGAACAATACCTTGTACACCAAGTTGAAAAGATTGAAAAGTGTTGACCTATACACACAAGGTCAATGTGGATGGTTGAGAGGCACTTGAAATCATTGAAGACTTTGGTCGAACAAAGACCACATCCTAAGGGTTCTATGGTAGAGGGATATATGGTATATCAAACCATGGTTTATATTACCCAATATCTTCCTAAAATAGCTGCAAGTATTAATGTGAATTGCATTTGTGATGTCAACTCCATCAACGAATTTGAAGGGGAGCACCTATTGGGGAAAGGTAGAATGACGAAAGTGGCATGTAAGTATATGGTGGGGATTTATAGTACATTTAAAAAAAAAATTATGTATATCATAAGTATTTACTTTTTAGTCTTCCTGCATAATCCATTATTATGAAGGCATACCATGGTAACTGATTATATGTGAATTATTTTATTTTAATGCAATTGGTCAAGAGTGGGATGCAATAGATTTATACATTTCAAACAATCTTGATTGGATGAAGGTAAGAATTGAACGATGTATACAGTCTAATAATGGTAGGTTATCATGGTATGGTGTGGCTACATTGGTCAATGAAGTTGAACATAAAGGAGATACCAATATTACATAGAAGGAAATTGATTTAGCATATGGTTTAAAAGATAAACAAAAAACCATATTCACCCATACTATTTGTTTTTTTTTTAATATTTTATTGATGTATATGGAATGTTTTCTTTTCTTATAAATTTGCATAATTTCCAAGTATAAATATGTTTATCAATTGACAATACAGTTTTTATGTGTCTGGCATATTTCAACTGAAACACCACAAGGTTCTGTGGTGCAATGGCCACAAATTTTGCATCAAAAAGTTGGATGAAAAGATAAAAACTCATTATAGTGGGATAACTACAGTATTTTAGGTTACTAATGTTTCCTCTAGAAGTGACATACATCTAGAAGTCTTTGAAAATCAATA
Organism: Picea sitchensis; assembly: GCA_010110895.2. NCBI lineage: Eukaryota > Viridiplantae > Streptophyta > Pinopsida > Pinales > Pinaceae > Picea > Picea sitchensis. The sequence continues at coordinate 15,881 of SNQJ01S0065601.1, forward strand.
CTATGCATTTTTGGATGATATACTTGAGTGTGACTTTAAATCCTTCAAATTAGTTTTGTTCGACGTCAAATGGCACAGGATACAAATGAATGAATGTGATCCCAATAGAACTGTTAATCAACATACCAATGAATTTACCATGGTTAATACAAGGAATCTTGATCTAGGATTAGAGCCCTATGTTCTTCCAATCTAATGAGAACAATTATTTTACTCATAGGTTCCAGGTAGAGGGGGTTGGTCATATGTTGTTAGATATGATCCAAGAGGAAGGTCATAAAAGTATAATGTAGTAGAGGAAGATGATATTGAAGAAGAAGATGATGTACAGGAGCAGTTAGTTCATGTGTCAGGAGAATACGTCGTAGAAGTTCAAGGAGATGTTCTAGACAATGTTTTAGATTAAGATGATATCGATGATGTTTTAGATGAGGAACTTGAAGAAGTTGAACCAAATATAGGAGACAATGTTCCTGATGATGATATGACTGGAAATGCTGAAATTGATGATGATGTTGATATGGCCAATCCTTACAACATAATTTCTGAAGTGGATGATATAGATGTTGAGTTGGATGAAAAATAATATTAATGATATCAAAATGTTGAAATGCAAGAGGTATGTATTTATATGTTTTCAGTTGACTTGTTCGCTTTAATTTACCTTAAATTTTTGTTTTCTTAGTTTCTATGTTTGATTCTTACTATGTTTCTTTCAAATATTTTATAT
>SNQJ01S0065601.1:16620-38508 GCA_010110895.2 Picea sitchensis
CTTCCACCTTCACATGGTTGGCCTTGCTCAGTAGAGAATATATTATTCTTGAAACCAAGAGAATCTCATTCAAGTTTACACCATCATCTCCAATATTAACTTTGGTTCATCTAACAATTTTTAAGGTTGTCCATTAATTACCAATTAGTGGAAATTATTATTTAATTTGACCCCATGTAGATTTACATGTGAATGGGGCCAAAATTGAAATTTTTTCAATTTGCTCTTGTATGCACTGAAATTTGACATGGTTATAGTAGATGCAATCGTTGACGGTATGGGAAGGTTTCGAGACTGCTATAGCGGGAAAACCCCCCTATGGACTACACTAGGGTTCAACATGTAGGCAAATATAACCATATAAAAGTATCATGCTTTTTATAACTACCCCGAATATACCCCACATTCATGCATGAAATACAAAGTGAAAATATCTGGTAACTCTACCTTTTACTCTGTGTCCGGTGTCAATCCTTTCACATTTGATTGCTTCGCTGACTACAAGCCTCTTCCCAAGGCTGGTCTGCATCCACAAATAGATAATCAGGGAAATACAAACATGCATATCATATATAAATCATGGGTTATATGTTAGAATAAATCATAAATCAAACTCAAAGATTTGAGACATCATATTTCGGGACAAAAAAAGTATTCCTTTTATTGATATCACAATGTTTACTTAAAATGAGATCGATGACTGCTCCTTGAACCTAATCTAGGCTCCTCTTCACCAAGCTCCAAATGCGCTTCCACATATCTTTCTCCTCTCAACCTCTCTCTAAGGAATGTAATAGGCTTATTATGGAGGAAAAAGGCAAGAATGGGAAATTCTGGTACAAATCTCACAAGGTGGCTGCAAATTCTTGGGGCAAGGAGGGGATGTGAAACAGACAGAGTTTCACTGTTCTTATGCTTGGATTTGGAATGAGACCCCCACACCTCTTTTTATATGACAAAAGGATGGTTATTCGATTGGGTGACGGGCTATAGGCGGTGTGACAGTTGGGAAACTACCCAATAGCCCGTAATCTCAACGAATTCCTTCCAACTTTTTAATTTTTTCAATTTTTGTGAGTATATGCGAGCTGTAGTGGTGCAACTAGCATACGTATGCGGGAAGTAATGGTGAAAATAGAATACATACATGGGCAGTACTGGTGCAGGGTGCATACATCTTCAAAAATAGTGTTTTTAAGAAGAGTTGTTGAGTGATGGCTTGACAAAAATAGCAAGTATGAGGGCCTGATGTTAGGTATGCATGTATGGTGAAATTTAGGGTTATATTAGATGCCCCCTAATGTGTGAGGTCATAAGAGCATATGGTGGCCGAAATACATTACAAATATTCACCAACATACGAAGCAAGTGAGCCTGAGACGAGAGTTCGGGAGGTGCCATCTTCAAAAAATAATAATTGACTCTCTGAGGCAGGCATACCCATGCTCGAGATGAAATAAATCATGGTTTCCAATCAAATACACTGCATATCCATGCCATATAACTATATAAAGTGTAGCTGCGAGAAATACACAGCGGATCTAAATCTCAAAATCAAAGATATACATGTATAGTATCCATCTTCAAGAAGCCAAAGACACTTGATGGCTAGAGATGAGGCCTTCAGAGCTTGAGAAACAACTTCAAGATCTTCAAAACACTAGTAGGAGTGTAATGTGAGTGTACGACTTCACTACCTAGAGTTCTTCAATGGCTCATTAGGAATAGACAAGAGGATCTCGGTGATCAGGAAGAGAACTTCAGTGATTTCGAACAAGGACTTGATTGGAGTTTTGGGATGGTCAAGCATGAGTTCAAGAGACAAACTGCAAAAAGGCCGACTCAGTTTGGGTAAAAATTCCCTTGGACAATATCATGACAGATGATCAGAATCAGGCAACATGACATTGACATAAGTCTACGATGCAGGAGGCAACACAAACTATCCATATGTTTGGAAGAATAACCAAACAAAGGAGGACACATCTCTATGTAGTGAGAAAAACTTCCTAAGGCCATATTAAATACCAAATCTTGACGAACAAACAAAAGGATGTGCTTTGTCCAAGGGTGACTCATTGTGCTGCCATAAAAAGAAATACTTTTCCCGTCCTCTTTTTGGGGTATATTTGATTTTTTTGTCTTTTTCAATATTTTTGAAGAGCTTGAAAAAGAATAAAAGAATGCTACGTTACAAAGGAGGAATGAGTGTCACAAGCATACTAGTTCCAAGTGCAATGAACATTGAATACACTAATTCTCGGAGCAAGGAGACATGTGCAGGCAAAGGACCCTCGGGAAAATTCCTCCATGGGTTAAGGTGTCAAGACACAGAGGCAAAGTGCTACAAGGCTTGTGTATAAGGCATGCTTCAAAGGTTCAATTGAGAGCAACATGGAACCAACATAAGGCCAAATACGTAGGGATGAAAATGCGATTAATAAGAAACGATGAAAACCCCCTTCAATGTAATTTTAACGAGCCTAGAGAAGGTAAGATCAGTGGTTTTTCATTTTTAGAGAGTCTAAAAAAGCATAAAAGAAGACTCCACTGGGGTAACTTTTTCGAAGGCAGTCTAGTCGGTTCGAAAAAGGGGTAAACTAGCACCGAAAAGACATCTATTCAAAACCATTTTAACGAGTGTGAAAAAGACAAGATCACTCAACAATCTTTTCAATTTTGAGGAGTCTGAAAAGAGATTAACTATGGACTCGCAGCCTTTTTCTAGATTTAGTCCCTTTAGCACAAAAAAGTATAAAATTTACTGAGGAGAACTTTCCCGATGAGACGAATCTCCCTAGGTGTACCTTTTTCCTCCTTAATCTACAGGCCGGAAAAAGGGGTAAACTCATGCTAGTAGATGTTTTTCTGAACCCATTAACGAGTGTGAAAGAACAAGATCACTCGACGATCTTTTCAATTTTAAGGAGTCTGAAAAGAGATTAACTATGGACTTCGTAGGGGATGTTCTTTTGGACCAGTTTAACGAGTGTGCAGGAACAAGGTCACTTGACAATCTTTTCAATTTTAGGGAGTCTGAAAAGAGCTTAACTATGGACTCCATGGGGGTTCCTTTTTCATAAATTTAGTCCCTAGGGCCCAAAAAAGGTTTAAACTTATACCTTAGAATACTCTTCTACCGAACTAAAGTTCCTAGAGTGTACCCTTGTTCATACAATTGACCATCCAGACTGAAAAAGGGGTAAACTATAGTCGGACAGACATGCCTTCAAGTTTTCGTTTGGCGAGCATGAAGGACAACAATATCGCTCGACAATCTTTTCATGTTTAGAGAGTCTGAAAAGGGCTTAAAGACCACTCATTTTTGGACGTCTTGAGGGTGATTGTAATGTACCCCAAAATTACAACTAAAAAAATAATTTGCTAGGTGCATTAAAACTCCTTTATTCTGTTATACTTGATCTATTTGCAATTAAACATTTCTATCGGAATATGACGTCTACTTATTTTTATTAGCAACGAATGAAATAAGGTGATTACCCTTTCCATGTACTCGTTCTTATTCTAATTAGTCAAAACATGTGTTAACATTTGTCAAAACAAGTTAAAGTGGGGCCTCTTCATAACACTATGAATGGTTCATGACCATCAGGTCTAAAGTAACTCTAGTCTACAAGTTCTTACTTTTATTAGGGTACCCACCAAAGAATTTCACTAGAGTCCCATATTCGATAAGTCATGGTGCTCTCTTCCTCACATCAAACTGAAGGGGTACTTCAGAATTCATTATGATAATCCCAAACAAACTATTTTCTTCTCTTTATTCTAACCCCTTATAATTCTATGTATAACAAGAACCATTAAAAAATTACTATTAGATGCAACCCATTATCATAAGGATTTTATAATTAAAATTATACAAGGAAACATACTTTTGATTTTATATGAATGCATTGACGTATGTCTTATCTGAAGGTTTTAACCTTGGTTGTATACGGGCTTCCTTGCAATGATTATATCCTATCTGAGCGCGCACTCTAACTGTCAGAGTAGTGGATGTTTATATCAATGTTCTTTGTTCAGGTCTTCAACACATTAGTTAGTGGGTCTAACGCCCACCCCAATTGAACCACAACAGGGTCACATGAATAAGGATGATTAACACTGGGGTTTGGAATCCCACCTGGCATGACAAGTCATCACCCTAATGCTTACTATAAAGTATGTTGGAAAAATTGTCATTCATGTGTTGTCATTGATCTCAACAGTATATCAGTTAGCAGAAGATGTCAAACAGAATGATCGAAAGATCAAATATCAGAAGGAAAAGCGCAATGCACAGTATATCAGGAAGCAGAAGAAATTCATGATTATTGTTGATCATGATAGGATCAACAATGTTCCTATGATAAAAGCTCAGGAGGTTTAACAAACACAGAAATCAAAACTTGGAAGGAAAAGAGTAAGCTCAACAACTCTCCGATCATTGGATCCAGAGAAAATGTGGCAGGAGATCAACATTTCGCTGACTCATGAGATGGAGAAGTCAAAGGTGAGAATTGTAGGAACTCGCGATATGAGAAATCGTGAAATTATATGATTCGTCGGATCACCGAGGACATGGAACATTGATTTGATATTGAATATTTCAGAGTTTCGCAAGTTGGAAGAGTCAGGGTTGGCTCACATTCAAACACTCGACACATGAAATCGTGATATAATCTAGGTCATCGGATCACCGAGGGCTGTGGGTCATCCATTTGACATAGAGCGCTGAATCAGGAATCGAGAGTTGGAAGAGTCATGTTTGGCTCACGTTCAAACACCCGACATGTGAAATCGCAAAAATATCTGGGTCATCGGATCACAGAGGATCGAGGAAGATCTCGACCATTGATTAGACTACAGTGAAAGGATAGTGTAAGTGAAACGTTAACCTATAGCAAGCATTATCCATCATTGATGACTTACACAGTAGGTGATCACTCTGGAGGAAAATGGAGCAGTGTTTATTCGAAACCTCCAAAGTTTCGAATGCCAAAATTCCGAAAGAGACACGCGTCAATAGATTGACAGCTTCGAGAGATTTTACATCCTAGAAGTCACGAAAACCTGAAGGTCAAAGTGAAAAAATTACGACAACCATCCATCTCAATGCATGATTAAGTCATAGCCATTAGATTTAGCAGTGAAAGGATGAGTGTAAGGTCTAAAGAGGACCGTTGATCTGTCTCCGTGAAATAAACGTGAACCGTCTGATTGTTTTGGCAATATCGTAATCGGGAGTTATGAGATATTGGAAGTCATGAAGACGTGAAGGTCAAAGTGCTGAAATCCCATCATCCATCCATCTCATGAGAATATCGAATCATAACCGTTGAAATCAATAAACACTCAAGGGCTCGTCTCGCCTAAACATGAGGTCACTATCATTGGTCATATGCTGTAAGAGTTTTTAAAAGGATATTATAATATGTCGCAATTGTTGGTAAAACCTGTGGCTCTATAACACACGGTCACATGTGATGGTTTGAAGGAAGTGCCTCCATGGAATCTGGTCTCTTTGAATATAATAGAGATTCGGGTTCGATTATAAAGGATTAAATTGATCCATGACTGTGATCAATTTATGAAAAACCTTCATGGTAAAATAAACAAAAAGTAATTAAATATTGATTAATTGAAGAGGCGCGATGGTCGAAATGAAGGGACACAGTTGTGTCACACTCACATCGTTTGAAAAGTATATAATCATAGAAGAGTGTTGAGAAGAATGTGTCTCTACAGTCCAGATCAGAAAATCAAACTTTGAAGCAGATTCCAGGAAGAAAAGCTGGAGATACTTACGTATTATGGGTGGTTGGGTGGTGCAAGGGCAGGTTGGTGCCTGCAGAGGGAGTTGGTGCGTCCTTGTCAGTTGTAGATGACTAAACAGGGGGTAGTAGCCTCCTACCAGTTGGTGCTGGTGAACCAGGGTGTGGGTGCATACTGATCAATTGGTGTTGATAAAAAAGGAAGTACACATTCCATCTATATAACATGTAAAACAAATTTTGCAGTTAATAGAAAAGAGTTTGTGGTTTTCTCAATTGGGTTCCATGATAAAAATATTGTTTTAAGATTCTGTTTGCATTAATAAAAAGGAAAAATGATATAATTGTTGTGTCACTAATTCAACGCCCCCCCCTCTCAGTGACAGGATTTTATCCTTCAATTCGTATCAGAGCAGGTTCCTTTAACACAGTATAACAAACTTGAAGGTAGATCTTGAAGATGGATCAACAAGAGGGAATGTCTAACAACAAAGCACCATTGTTCAATGGAGGAGGCTATGCTCTGTGGAAAATAAGAATGAAAAACTTCTTGTTGGCTCTTGGTTTTTATATCTGGCAATCTTTTGTAGATGGTTACATTGCACCAACTACTCCACCCAAAGACTTTGGAGGAAAGAAAATCCGTAATGATAACTCAAGAGAATTTAATGGAATTCTAGCAGGATTGACTAATTCTATATGTGTGAAAGTTATGCATTGCAAATCAGCCAAAGAAATCCAGGACAAATTGGAGGCTGTATATGAAGGAGATGACAAAGTCAAGGAAGCTAAACTACAGACCTATAGAACTCAATTTGAAAATCTGAAAATGAAAGAAGAAGAAAATAGTGTTGAGTACTTTCATAATAGATGAAGTGGTTAACTCAATTAGAGCGGTAGGAGAAGAATTTACAGTTAAACCCATTGTGAAAAAAATACTAAGGTCATTACCTATGAGATACAATGCAAAGATTTCTTCAATTGAAGATAGATCTGATCTAAGCACAGTCATAGTTGATCAACTCCATGGATTTTTTTATAGCATATGAAATGAGAACATGGAATGATAAATTAGCAAAAGATGAAACAATTTTCAAAGAATCTAAGACAAAGATAAATTAGAAGAGAAAACTTCAATCCTGCCATCATGAAAAATCTGATGTGGAAGAAGCCAATTTCATTAGAAAACTTCAGAAAGGATCAGGGAAGTACAAAGGCAAGCTTCCTTTGAAATGTTTTAACTGTGGAAAAGTTGCTCATTTTTCATTCAAGTGTCCCTATCCCAAGGATTAACCTGAATATGAAGAAAATAAAACCAAACAATACCAAAAGAAAGAAAAACCCAACTACAAGAAAACATTCTACAAAGGGAAAAAGAATTTCTACTCAAAAGAAGAAAACAACAGCTCATCAGAATCTAGTGACAACGATGAATCTGATGATGATGAAGTCCTTTTCTTAGGTATTGAAGATATAATGAGATGAAAAAAATTAAACATGAGAAGGAGTTAGAAGATGAAGAAGAAGTTAATATGGAGGAAGAACTTCTTGGTGCCCTGGATGAATTAAGAAAATACAAAACCAGATATAGACAATTGAAAATTTTTGTAGTTGAACAAAAACAAAAGCATGAACAAGAAGAAAAGGAGATGGAAAAAATCATGAGCAATTTGAAAAAATAAATCTTAAAAGAAAATAAGATCGAAGAAAATCTGGAAAAGTCTCTTAAGGAGAAACAAATAACTTGTGAAAGAATGGAGGCAGAAATTGTTCATCTAAAAAAAGAACTAGATGCAAAAATTATTCAAACAAAATCTGAAAATAGCTCTAAAATATTAGATAAGATTATTACCACTCAAAGGGATTCAGGTAATAAAAATGGAATAGGTTATTCTCAAAAAGAAATCCATGTTAACTCAAAATCTTATGCATATGCTCTCCTCAGTACATTCAAGAAGAAAAATGAAGAGAAGATAAGTAATGATCAAAACTCCAGAAGATTACTTCCACCCATTAGGAAGGAGGACAAGACAATACCAAAGAAGTTTTACCAAAATAGATTAATGGAAGTCTCAGAACAACCAAAGTTTATTAGAGAACAAAAGAAACTTTGGAGAGAAAAAACATCAAAGAAGGAATGTCTTATTTCCCTAAAAACTCAAGATAAAAACGATCTCTGGTATGTTGATAGTGGGTGCTCAAAACATATGACAGGTAACAAGAACAATTTTTTATACTTAAAGAAACAAAAAGGTAAAGTTACATTTGGTGATAATGCTTCAAGTAACATACTTGGGAAAGGCATGATGAGCTTAGGAAAAGACAAAGCCAGAAATGTGCTACTTGTCGAAAAACCAAAGCCTAGTTTATTAAGTGTTAGTCAAACCTGTGATTAGGGGCACTTCTGCATATTTGATTCCCAAAAATGTGATATTAGGAGAGAATACATAGGAAAATTAGTTGGTATTGCTCCTAGAACTCCTGAAAATGTATATATACTAGATGCAAAATTGAATGAGGAGTCTCATGTAAATTCAGTAGATGAAAGTTGGCTATGGAATAGAAGGTTGGGTCATATTAACTTTGACAATATTGTGAAAGTTAGCAACCTTGGTGCAGTAAGAAACTTTCCAAAGATCATAAAACCCTCAAATGATATATGTAGACACTGTCAACTAGGGAAGCAAACTAGAATAAGGTTCAAGGCAAAAGAATAGACAACCTCTAAACCTTTAGAGCTTGTTCACACTGACCTATGTGGACCTATGAGAACCAAGAGTTTTCAAGGAGAGTCTTACTTTATGTTGTTCATTGATGACTTTACTAGAATGGGTTGGATATGTTTTCTCAAAGAAAAATCATAAGCACTCAACAAATTCAAAGCCTTTAAAACCCTTGTTGAAAATGAAAAGGAGACAAAAATCAAATGTCTTAAATCAAACAATGGTGGTGAATTCACCTCAAAAGAGTTTGATGTCTTCTGTGAAGCTCATGGAATAAAGAGACAATTCTTTGCTGCTAGAACACCTCAGCAAAACGAGATTGTTGAGAGAAAGAATAGAATAGTTCAGGAGGCTGCAAGGACTATGCTTAATGAAGAAAAATTGTCAGATGGATATTGGAGGGAAGCTATAAGTACAATAGTATACATATTGAACAGAGGTTAGCTCAGGGTTAATAGTGATAAGACCCCTTATGAACTATGGTTTGGAAGAGCTCCATTAGTAAAATACTTCAAGGTATTTGGAAGTAAATGCTACATCAAAAGACTAGATGAGAGTCTTGGAAAATTTGATGCAAGATCTGATGAAGGTATTTTTCTTGGATATGCTTCAAACAAAAAGGCATATAGATGATACAATCTCAGATCACATAAGATTTTTGAGAGTGCAGATGTCAAGGTGGATGACCTAAAAATGATAAGAATACAAAATCAAGAGACCATACCTAAAAATGAAGACGAAGATGATGATGAGACATTCAACACTCAACTGTAAAAAGTAGAAGAGAATGAAACATAAAGGGAATAAGATGATATGAATACTAGTGAAAGCGAGGAAGATAGTCAAGATGGAGAGATAAGAGGAGAATTCTCAAGAAGAGATACAAAGACACCATCAATAATTACTCAAAAGAATCATCTCGAAGAACTGATTATTTAAGATATGAATGATGGAGTGCACACAAGAAGACAACTACTATATCAAACAGAAATAGCATTGTTGTCACATGTTGAGCCTAGCTCAATCAAAGAGGAATGTAAATATGATAATTGGATCAAAGCTATGAATGAATAATTGGACCAAATTGAAAAAAATAAAACTTGGGAACTAGTTCCAAGACCAAAAAACAAAAATGTCATTGGAACTAAATTGGTATATAAAAATAAAATGAATGAAGATGAGAAAGTAATCAGGAACAAAGCTAGATTAGTATGTAAAGGGTATGCTTAGGTTGAAGGAGTAGACTATGAAGAAACATTTGCACCTGTGGCCAGATTAGAGGCAATTAGGATGTTCTTAACTTTCTCCAGCTATAGAAAATTTAAAGTGTACCAAATGGATGTCAAGTCAACATTTCTCAATGGAAATTTAGAAGAGGAAGTCTATATTGAGCAACCAGAAGGGTTCCAATTAACCAACAAAGGGGACTATGTATGTAAACTAAAGAAAGCACTCTATGGGATAAAAAAATCACCTACAACATAGTATGCAAGGCTAGATTCTTTCTTACAAAAACATAGCCTAAAAAGGGGATCAACATACATCAATCTTTATTGTAAAATTGATGGTAATCAAATGATCATTGCGGAAGTGTATGCTGATGATATTATATTTGGTAGTGATGATGAAAAAAAGAGTAAGGACTTTGCTAGGATGATGCAGCAAAAATTTGAAATGTCTTTGCTTGGGGAACTAAATTTCTTCCTTGGATTACAAATAGTACGGTCCAAAAGGGGAGTCTTTATTCATCAGTCTAAGTATATTAAAGATATGCTTAAAAGATTTCAGTTGGAAGATTGCAAACCTGTCAGTACACCTATGACAGTTGGATGCAAATTAAGCAAGGATGATGAGTCCAAAACTATAGATCTAAAACACTACAGATCAATGATTTGTAGTTTACTCTATGTAATAGTTTCCATACCTGATGTCAAGCAAGTTGTTTTGATGGTTGCTAGATTCCAAAAAGAACCAAAGGAGAGCCATGTTCAAGATGTAAAAATGATATTTAGATATTTGAAAGGAACCATAGATCTTGGTTTGTGGTACCCTTGCAAGGACTCATTCACATTAAAAGCCTATTTAGATGTTGATTGGGAAGGAAGTATAGATGACAGAAAAAGTACGAGTGGAGGAGCACTCTTTTTGGGAGAATCATTGGTTGCATGGGTAAGCAAGAAACAATCCTCAATTTCTCTGTCTATCACTGAAGCTGAGTATATTGCAACTGCAAAATGTTTCACATAAGTGGAATGGATGAAACAAACTCTACAAGACATCAAAATAGTATTTGAAGAACCCACAACTATCTACTGTGCTAATACAAGCGCGATAAGTCTCTCTAAGAACCCTGTCCAACACTCAAAATCGAAACACATTCCCATAAAGTACCACTATATAAGAGATCAGGCTGAAAAAAAGAACATTAAATTGGAATATGTTCCAACAAAAGAACAAGTGGCAGATATTTTTACAAAACCCTTAAGCAGAGATGTATTTGACTATCTCAAGTAAAAATTGGGAGTAATTATTCTTCCTACTTGAGTCTCTCAAGAAAATAATGCATCAGTTGGCACCTATTCATGGGGAGATAGAAATAAACGTCAGATGGAGTCATTCAGTTATGATAGGAAAAAGTGTGATTGCAGGAGGAAATACCAGGTGTCAAAATAAAAATAAAAAGTATTTATACAGATAGATCATACAAGAAGAAACCCTTTTCCATTAACGCCAAAGGGGGAGAATAACTTCAGAGGATAGAAGCATCACCACTGGGGTATATTGTGAATGAAGTCAGTGTTTTTCCCTCAATGAAAAAGAAGGATATTGTTGGACAAATTTTCATTCACGTGTTGTCATTGATGTCAACAAAAGATTTCAAACAGAATGATTGAAAGATCAAAGATCAGAAGGACAAGAGAAATGCACAGTATATCAGAAAGCATAAGAAATTCATGATTATTGTTGATCATGACAGGATAAACAATGTTCCTATGATAAAATCTCAGGAGGGTTAACAAACACAGAAATCAAAACTAGGAAGGAAAAGCATAAGCTCAACAACCGTCTGATTAGAGTTATAAGTCTCAGTAGCCATTGGATCCAGAGAACATGTAGCGAGAGATCAACATTTTGCTAACTCGGGAGATGGAGAAGTCAAAGGTGAGAGTTGTAGGAAATCGTGATATGAGAAATTGTGAAATGATCTGAGTCATTGGATCACTGAGGCCATAGACCGTTGATTTGATATTGAGTATTTCAGAGTTTCACGAGTTGGAAGAGTTAGGGTTGGCTCACATTCAAACACCCCACACATGAAATCACGATATGATCTGGGCCATCAGATCACTGAGGGTTGTGGGCCGTCGATCTGACATAGGGCGCTGAATCGAGAATTGGGAGTTGGAAGAGTCAAGATTGGTTCACGTTCAAACACCCGACACGCGAAATCGTGAAAATATCTGGGCCGTCGGATCACAGAGGATTGAGGAAGATCTCCACCATCGATCAGACTACAGTGGAAGGATAGTGTAAGTGAAACGTTAACCGACATAAATCGGTATCCATCGTTGATGACTTACACAGTAGGTGATCACTCCGGAGGAAAATGGAGCAGTGTTTATTCGAAACCTCTAAAGTCCCGAATGCCGAAATTATGAAAGAGACACACATCAGTAGATTGACAGCTTCAGGAGATTTGACATGCTGGAAGTCACGAAAACCCGAAGGGAAAAGTGCCAAAATTACAACAACCATCCATCTCAATGCACGATTAAGTCATAGCCATCAGATTTAGTAGTTAAAGGATGAGTGTAAGGTATAAAGCAGACCGTTAATCTACCACCGTGAAATAAAAGTGAAGCGTCCAATTGTTTCGGCGATATCGTAATTGGGAGTTCTAAAATGTTGGAAGTCATGAAGACGTGAAGGTCAAAGTGATGAGATCCTATCATCCGTCCATCTCATGAAAATATCGAATCATAACCGTTGAAATCAATAAACACTCAAGGGCTTGTCTTGCTTAAACGTGAGGTCACTGTCATTGGTCATATGCTATAAGAGTTTTTAAAAGGATATTATAATATGTCGCAATAGTTCGTAAAACTCATGGCTCTATAACACATGGTCACATGTGATGGTTTGAAGGAAGAGCCTCCACGGAATCTGGTCTCTGTGAATATAACAGAGATTCGGGATCGAGTATAAAGGATTAAATTGATCCATGATTGTGATCAATTTATGAAAAACCTTCATAGTTAAATAAACAAAAATTAATTAAAGATTGATTAATCAAAGAGGCACAATGATCGAAATGAAGGGACACATTTGTGTCACACTCATGCTGTTTGAAAAGTATATAATCATGGAAGAGTGTTGAGAAGAATGTGTCTCTGCAGTCCAGATCAAAAAATCAAAAGTTGAAGCAGATTCCAAGAAGAAAAGATGAAGAAACTTATGTATTAAGGGTGGTTGGGTGGTGCAAGGGCAGGTTGGTGCCTGCAGAGGGAGTTGGTTCTTCCTTGTCAGTTGTAGTTGACTAAACAGGGGGTAATAGCCTCCTACCAGTTGGTGTTGATGAACCAGGGTGTGGGTGCATCCTGATAAGTTCGTGCTAATAAAAAAGGAAGTACATCTTCCATCTATGTAACATGTAAAACAAATTTTGCAGTTAATATAAAAGAGTTTGTTGTTTTCCCAATTGAGTTCCATGATAAAAATACTGTGTTAAGATTATGTTTGCATTAATAAAAAGGAAAAATGATATAATTGTTGTGTCATTGATTCACCCCCCCCTCTCAGTGACAAGATTTGATCCTTCAAATCATGAAAACCATCTAATTCCATGACGAGAATCAACACTAACAGATTTAGTGGGTTCGATTCAATGCGTAATTATTACATGTCTGTAACTCATATTAACTGCTCTAGTAGAGAGTTAAGAGGTTCCTCCTGCACTGTATAGTTCTATGTTATCGTGACCAATATGGATATGCCATGCACACATGTTCACATGGAATGATTTCTCAAGGAATCCATCGCCATTACTCTTTCGATATGTGAGTCACTTAGGTAGCTAATGTTTCATTCCTCCTTTGGCTCTTATGCATTTTCAAAAAAATTGCTCTGCATTAACTTCTGCAACCCTACTCTATGTGTAACCACCAACGATGAGGGGGTTCCTGCTCTACGTAGGCAAGAATACGTTACATGTCCAACTGGTTTCCTCCTTTACCAGGTATGTTTACCAAAAACTCCATCGCTCGAGTTAACTATAGGATGTAAGGAAGGATCATTCGTATTTTGAGCTTGTCTCTGTAACTAGTCTCTTTAATAATACGGGTTGCGGCCTTTATTCTCTCTACTCTTAAATTTCTAGAGTACTACTATCCATGCTTTGTATAACAAACATATTTTCTAACTCATGGTGGCTTACAGTTTTGTCTCTCCCGTGAGGATAACCATTCGCTACTCAATGGTTTCATTTGTTTGTAAGCCATTTTACGCAGGTTGTTTCTTTTTAGTTTTCTTAACCTAGGGAGATCTTGAAATGCTATTAGGTTCTATCCTAAGTCATCTCTTTAATAAAATAGACTTGTATTTTATTGGAATTACTCATGGTATACCTATCGTTGATCTCTTTCGTGATTAAAAACCTGTTATGGTGATCCTAAAATTCCACCGAAAGTGTCATGTGTGAGTAACTGAACCCTAAATATATCTTTTGGATTATGCTATGTATCTCCTACATTCGTAAGGAAATGAGGAGGCATGAATGCTCGAACCCTCGGTTCTTAAGGTTGAGAAAGTGTCTCTCTAGACTAGCTGGGATTTGCATTGTTTGAGCCATGGCGTAAAGATTATAAGGAAGCACCTGTGTTTGAAGCGAGACTATTCTTTCCCCTACTACTCGCAGGTAGAGATCTATCTGCAGTTCCCTTCCATTTAGATTTCTTATAAGAAGTCATAGTCGTGAGACCTCTCTATTGATGTGAATAATTTAATTTTTCCAAGGTTTATATTCCGTAGCATAATTCATCCTAAATTTCCTACTCTTGGAATCTATGGTTAAGATAGGTTTAAAGAGAAAATTTTGGGTTCTGTTTTAAATGCTCGATTCTTGTTTGTGTGTTTTTTTCATCAAATAGTAAGTTTTGGAATTATGACACCAGTGTCCCGTAACCCTATATGTACACATTGAGCTGGAAAATTATGTGGTTAACCTATCGAATTTCACTTTGTTAGAGTAAAATAAATTTGAGTGACCAAAACTATGTTCTCGAGTGAATTCTTCTTTATTATAAATATGTGGTATTAGGAGGACATAATCTCCCAACCCTATCGGTGATCCGAGATGGGTAATTCTGTGGAACATATGTTATATTGTGCATCTTTTATAATTTCGGTTATGCAATATATATATGAATTACATGTTTATAATGTTATGTCTACTAAAACACTCTGCATAAATATTTTAATTTTTTTCAGTTACAAGACTAATGATGGGACCCTTGTTTCTATTGCGAGGGTACCCATCATTCATTTCAAGATCCACTCCTCCCCTACGGACTATGGATAATATGCTTCAACAACACCGACGAGGAACGCACTCCCATGCCAACCTCACGCTAAGTAATTTTTCTTTTGTGGAACCTTTACTAATTTAACTTTCGTGGATTTGTTTCTTGGGCATTACTTTATCTTCAGTATTTAAATCTTTACTAGCTTCTATCGTAACACTAATTTATTAATTATCGGTTCTATTGCAGGACTAAATCTTTCGCAATCAATGGATCTAGGACATCAGCTTGCTCGACAAAGGTATTGAGTTCTAATTCTAGTGTTAGTTTGAAGGTTCAGAATTCGATTTCATGTGGTACTGGGTCCTTACCCAGGGTACTCGATTTTATAAGACTTGGATCTAAGGCTTCTGGCTATACAGATCGTTTATTACTTTTCTATAATTAAACACACAGATTTTCTACAGCCACAAACAAATGTTACTGCATGTTGAGTAATCTCTATAATAAGTATTATATAACATTGTAATTCTGCTTACGGTTTACTGTGGTAAAGACGACTGTAATATTAATTATGCTTTTTGCATAACTTTATCAATGGATGTTTACTTGAAATTCATGTGATCTAAGTGTCTAAAGTCTTTCTGTGTATGAGTATTAAAACATTTACGTAATTCTGAAATTTTGTACAACAACTACATATATAGATATAATTGTGTCCTTGTTTTGTTCCCAAAATTTTGTTTTTCCTAGGAATGATTATAATTTCCAAAACAATAGTTCTATTCTCTTTGTTCTAACTGCATATCATATGTATATGTATCTTTACATAACTCAATCTCATTACAGTGAACATACACAAAAGCTTTCTTACTTTACTCAATGACTAAAATTAAACGGTAAAAGTTTAATCTACGAGTCATACAATTCTACCAGCTATTAAGAAATACAGCCATTCAACAATAAAAGAAAACAAGTAGAGATACCTATCTGAACAAGTGTTGGAATAACAAAGGGAACAACCAAGTTCCACCCAACCATAGAACAAAACAACCAATCTACTTGCTCTATTCACCCCCTATCCTGACCATGAATCCATGAGGGAGAACCCCAAATCTCTTCTTTCGCTATAGTCCTCTTTCAGATCAGAAATCCTCCTTGCGTCACACTCAGAAAATAATGCTCATAACAACAAGTGGTATTATTTTCCCCAACATACTAGGCAACATCTTGCCTCCTCCCATATGCTTTATATGAAAAAGCATCCAGTGCCTAGGTCTTTTCCCCATGGGAATTTTCGCATCTTTACAAATCCTTGATTTTCAGGGGCTGTCAATGGCCAAATTCATGATTTTCCACTTGTAAAATTCATCCCTGAGGTAGTTCAAGCCTGTTCCCCACTCATGGAGTCATGGTCAGTTGATTTCAACCTGGCTGTTCCATTTGTCCCTCAGAAATAAATATAAAAATATTTGTCTCTTACAAGTGTCATAGTCAAAGAGTTGGTTGGGAAAATCAAATATTTTCCCAACAGTCACAATAATTAATTACAATTAACCAAATTCTAAATTCGGAATTTCCATAAATGGCAATAATTTTCCAAATTCGAATTTGCCAAAAATAGAAATAATTCCTAAGTGCATACAGACTTTAATAATAATTTATTTTTGGGGGAAATACTACATCCTTTCCCCCTTCAGTACAACACTATCCTCAGTGTTCGTTCCTTTTTTGAAACACGGTTGGATAAGATTTTTGCAAATCTTCCTCCAATTCCCAAGTGGCCTCCTTGGGACTAAAGTGCTTCCATTGCACTTTTACCTGGGTGACGACTCTGTTCCATAGTATTGTTTCTCTCCTGTCCAAAATGTGCAGAGGTTCTACTTGGAACTCGATTTGTGGTTCCACCTGCACCATGTTCCAATTGATCATGTGAGTAGGATCATGAATATATTTTTTTAACAAAGAAACATGAAATACATTATGAATTTTCAGATTTGCAGGAAGTGCAAGTTGATATGCCATGGGTCCAATTTGAGCTAAGATATCGAAAGGGCCACAAAACCTCGGCACCAACTTGGAATAGTTTCCTAGCTTTAATGAACTTCTTCTTGCTTTGACTTTTAAATACACATGGTCTCCAACTTGAAACTCCTAGTGTCTTCTTTTCAGGTCCACGTAACTTTTTTGTCTGTCCTGTGCCACTTTTAAATTATATTGTACTTTTCTTACCGTATTCTCCATTTCCTGGAGAATTTATGGTCCCACCATGAGTCTGTCAACTGGGTTATCCCAACTAATCAGATTTGTACACCCTCTATTGTACAGTACTTTGAAGGGGCTCATCTTAGCCGATGTCTGGTAGCCATTATTGTATTCAAATTCAACCAAGTGCAGGAAATCTTCCCACTTAATTGATTTCATCTTTACGTACATTCATAGCAAATATTCCACAATTTGGTTTGTTCGTTTAGTTTACCCATCCATTTGTGGATGGTAGCTTGTGTTGAAATTCAATTTAGTATTCAACCCTGCAAACAATTCTTTCCAAAATGTAGATGTAAATTTTACGTCTCTATCCGAAATCACCCTTTTAGGAATACCATGCATTCTAAAAATTTCCTTCATAAATATTTCAGCAATGTTAATAGCTTTATAAGTAGATTTTACAGGAATAAAATGTGCATACTTGCTAAGCTTATCAATTACTGCCATAATTGAATCATTATTTTTTTGAGTTCTAGGCAAACCTATGATAAAATCCAGTGATATAGTCTCCCATTTCCATTCTGGTACAGGTAGAGGTTGCAACAGGATGGCTGGGTGTTGGTGTTCAACCTTCACCTGTTGACAATCTAGGCACTTAGACAGGTATTATGTTGTCTCTCCTTTAATATTAAGCCAATAAAATAACTTACATAATAATGTTACCATTTTCTAGTACCCCGGATGACCATAATATGGATTCTTGTGTGTTTCGTCCAAAATTGTTAGCTTTAATTCAACAGAAACTGGTATGTACAACCTATTTTTGAATCTTAGTACACCATTTTTTTCCAAAATCAGATTTGTCCTGTCTAAATTTTATGCATTATTTTGTAAATCTTCCATTGTTTTAATGTATTTTTCATCATTATTACTTGCAGCCTTTATCTTCTATTCAATGTCACTTTCTACCCTGTTAATGTTTATCTTGAACAACCCATGAATTCTTTTACTTAATGCATCTGCCACTTTGTTTTCCTTACCCTTGATGTGTCTTACCTCAAAATCAAAATTGCCCAAGAAGGCCAGCCATCTTGCTTGCCTTGCGTTAAGTTCTGGTTGACTAAACAATAATTTCACACCATTGTTATCAGTTAGCAACAGAAATTTCCTCACCATTATATAGTGTCACCAGATCTTTAACGTATGGATTACAACTGCTAATTCCAAGTCGTGAGTGATGTAGTTTCATTCATGCTCTTTTAGCTTTCGGGACTCATAACAAATAGCATGCCCTTATTGAGTTAGGACACCTCCCAAACCTTCTTTTCTCACATCTACGCATACTATAAAGTCTTTATCCAAGTCTTCTACCCTTAAAATGGGTGCAGTTCTTAAAAACTCTTTTAACTTATTAAAATTGTCCTAACATTTCTACAACCAATTAAACTTGGTTCCCTTTTTCTGTAGGGATGTGATAGGGTATGCAATCTTAGAGAATCCTTCAATAAATCTACAATAGTACCCGGTGATTCCCATGAATGACTAGATATCTACTACATCCTTAGGGATAGGCCATTCCATGATGGCTCTTATCTTCTCGAGGTCAACTGCATTACCCGCTTCAGATATTACATGTCCTAGGTACTGTATTTCCTTTTGGTAAAAGTCAAATTTGTCAAATTTTGCATACAGTTTTTGTTTTCTTAATGTCTGCAATACTATCCTTAGATGTTCTTCGTGTTATTCTTCTATTTTTTAATACACTAGGATATCGTCAATAAATACCAAAACATACTTATCCAAATATTGACTGAAAATGCTACTCATTAAACACATAAATGTTGTTGGTGCGTTAGTGATACCAAACAGTACAACAACAAATTTATAATGTCCATATCTCATCCTGAACGTTGTTTTACTTATGTCTTCATCCTTTGTTCTAACTTGGTGATAACCATATATTAAATCCAACTTAGAAAAAATATTTGTCCCTCCCACTTGATCAAACAGATCATTGATTCTAGGTAGGGGGTATTTGCTCTTAACAATTTTTTTTTTTAACTGTCTATAATCAATGCATAATCTTAGAGTTCTGTCTTTTTTTTAAACAAAAAGGATTGGTGCTCCCCATGGTGAGACACTTGGTCTGATTTATTCCTTGTCCAACAGTTCTTGTAACTGAATCTTTAACTCTTTTAATTTGGGTAAACTCATCATGTAGGGTGCCTTAGATATAGTGGTTGAACTAGGCAAAAAATCGGTAGAGAAGTCTATCTCTCTTCTTGGGGGCAGTTCAGGTATTTCATCTACAAACAAATCTCTAAACTCATGTAAGACGGAAAAATCTTATAGTCTAGGTTTATTTTCTTTTTCCAACAGGGTTGTCACTTGGATAGCATAAATATGACACCCTTTACTCATGCACTTCTTAAATTGCATTGCTAGAATCTGCCTAACTGGGACTAGTTTTTGTATGCCTTGTAATGTCCTAACTGTGTTGTTTTCATATTTATAAATGAGTGATTTTTCATAACAATCCAAAACTGATTTATGCCTCTCTAACAAGTCCATTCCAATAATTATATCGTAAGACCCTAATGGTAGAATATTCAGATTTATCTTTGTGTTTTGACCACCTAAACTGAACTCACAGTTAGAAATGAAATCGGTTAATTTTATTTTTATTCCTATTTCTATTTGTACTAGTCAATACTTTGTAATCCTTACTTTCTAAAGTTTATTTGAATCCACTACACCAGGAGCAACATAAATCAAAGTAGCTCGTGCATCAATTAAAACAGAAACTCGATTATTGTTAACTTTACCTTCAACTTCCACTACAGTGGATTGGTGATCAGCTTGTTGGACATCCACGACTACATTGATCCTGTGTAAGCTTATGCCCGCATCTCCCACTGTAAAGGATTCCTATAGGTTATGAACTATAGTCCTTGCTACAGAAGTTAAATGCGGACAATTCCTCCTTAAGTGAGGTTCTCTGCATTCCCAACATTTTAACGGTTCTCTGTGGCTGTTCCCAAATTGACTCGTCTACCTCCTCCTTGGGTATTCTGGTTATTGGAGTGGAAATATTTCCTTGGGAAATTCTTTTCTACATTATGGAAAGGGGTTGGTTGATAGCCCTTCTTATGTTGGTTCATTTTGTCCTATTTCTTGTCTTTCCAAGCCTTGGGAAGTTCAGACCGATGTTTGTATTGATTGTAACACATTCGAGCTTTTCTAAAAACTTCGCTTAAGGTATTGTGGTTGTCGAACTCGATTATGTCCTTATAGGACTGTGGTAAGTAGCTTAGGAAACACTGGATTTTTACTTTTTCTTCCTAGGTATAAGGCACGAACCTTAATAATTCCAGGAATTTGTTTATCAGGTCATCCATAGTCATTTGATCGAGTCGTAGCTCATAAAACTCTTTGTTATTTCTTTCATAGTAACTTTCTGATAAATATTGTTTCTTAAAGTATTTCTTGAAATCCGACCACTCCATCTATTTTTGCTTTAAGACCTTGGCCAACTTTAGGTCCTGCCACCATATAATCGCCTTTCCCTTCAGGTTATAAATGGCCATTATGACCTTCATGTTGTTGGAATAATTTTAAATCTGGAAATAATTTTTTATTTCCAATAACCATGCTTTAGCCTCCTCCCATGTCTTGTATTCTCCATTGAAGGTGGACGGTTTCATTTTCTTAAACTCTCCCTCCAGGTGGTCCACCTATTTCCTCTTTCTTCCTGTGGTTGTTACATCTTCTACCGATGGCGTGCCTTTGGAAGATCTATCCTCTTTTTCTTCTTCGGGACCAGAAATTTTGGAGGTTCTTTTGTTGACCTCTTCTCCCTCGTTATTGTATTTTCGACTCTTCTTTGTTACTATTCTACACAACAATACTTCATTTATTTTTTGTTGTTCTTGTTGTGCCTTTTTCAGTTTCTCATTGTCTTCCTTGAAAACTTCCAGTTCCACAATAAGGTTCCTCATGGTTTCCATAAACTTGGTAGTTGAACTTCTTTCACTGTTCTTCCTAGTTTCTTCATGAGGTCCTTGCTCAGGATTCTCCTCTAGTCTGATCTCTGCTTCATTCTATTTTTCCATTATCACAAAAGAAATAAAAAATTCATGTTTGTAACAGTAAGCGTTTTGTTGTTTTTCATCAAACCGAAAAGCATGTACCAAACAACATTTTGGCCATGTTTTAGGGTCCTAGTGTTGTAACATTTTCTCTGATATCATATGTAATGTACCCCAAAATTACCAACTAACAAAAAAAAAATCTAGGTGCATTAAAACTCCTTTATTCTGTTATACTTGATCTATTTGCAATTAAACATTTCGATCAAAATATGACATGTACTTATTTTTATCAGCAGTGAATGAAATAAGGTGACCACCCTTTCCATGTACTCGTGCTTATTCTAATTACTCAAAACATGTGTTAACATTTGTCAAAACAAGTTAAAGTGGGACCTCTTCATAACACTGTGAACGGTTCATGACCATAAGATCTAAAATAACTCTAGTCTGCAAGTTCTTACTTTTATTCGGGTATTGTTAGGGTCCTAACCCGCACATAGGTAGAACAATATATTCAGATGTAATAAAGGTCAATATTAATAAGGCCTTTCAATAAAATAGAATAAGGCAGATG
>SNQJ01S0065601.1:38558-56594 GCA_010110895.2 Picea sitchensis
CCTTTCAATAAAATAGAATAAGGCAGATGTAAGAAGACCTAATAGAAGCTTCCGCTTCTAGAAGGATCTTCCTCTAGATGCTTCCTTTTAGTATAAATAGGATTCGAGGGTATGAGAACCCTACCTTGGATATTATTGTAATAGAGCTCTGCTCAACTAGAGTTTGCCCCCTTGAAGAGGCCCGTGAACATTTCTTTCAGATTCAAAGTGCTATTTCTGTTGTTATTCTTATATCATTTCAGTGTTATTGTGGTGAATGTTATGGTTATATTATTGTTATTCTGCCATTGCTAGCATTTTATTTTTGTTCTGCATACACTTTATATCTGGTATATTACAAGTGGTATAAGAGAACTTTCCTCGACAAAAAGTGTGGGTTAATTTTTTTTTTCGTGGTAGAGATGTATTCCGGTGTCTTTAAGCCACAAAGATCTGTCGTTACGTGCATAAACCCGCAGTTGAGGGATTCATACACGCCGAAAATATAAGTGGTACTTAAGCGCACATTTGTTAGCCACCCTTGTAACCCATGTTGGTACCCCTTCAAGTGGCAGCGCATCAAACAACACTTGTGTATGAATCAACCTAGATTACCTGAAGCCCTCTTTAGATAAACCGATCAGTCGCCTCACTGCTATAGTGTCACCGAGAACATCACTTGGGAAGATACTCTCTAGTACCTGGGTAGTCGGGTATTACGTCTAAGGGTACGGTTTATCCTCCTTAGTTAGTTCCATAAGATATTGGGCCGAGTACTACTGTTGGACCTCGCACGTATATCAGAGAGCTATAGCATAGGGCAAACCCTTGTCTGTAGAACCCTTGAATACCTAACCCTTGGGGATAGAAACATAAACAAATTAAAAAAGACAAGATATATTGCCGCACAAATGTGTTTGGGTTTCCAAGTAAATACACATTTATTTCTGGTTAAGCATTTGGGCATTTCCTCTCTATAGTATTCTTCAGACCAGACTGGAGTATAACTCCGTAAAAAAAAAAAAAAGTCTGGAAATTTTTTCACCATTATTTCAGACCTATTCCATTCGATTCATCTCTTCTCCCTTATCACATTCATCCATATCATTTTTTCGGAAAAAAAAAATTTACCTTGCCCGCCCCTTTTCAGTTCCCCCATCCTCATGGCCCATACTCGTAGCCAAGACTTGGAAGCTCGCTTCAACACCTTGCAATATGGTCTCATTGAGACCCAACAAGAAGTGAAACAACTCAGTGACAATGTCGTCACCATCAATACAACCATGCAGTCCTCAATGGGTGAAATCAAACAAGACCTCACCACCCAGCTTGAATCAGTCTTTTTGGCACTCTGCACCAAACTGCATATCCCTACAGATAACCCTTCCTCTTCCTCACGCCCACATACTGAAGGTGACCATTCCTCTCATTCCCATACCTTGCAGAACCATCACTTTCAACGTGACCTACACCTTCCATGGGTGGATGTGACCAAATTTGATGGCTCGGGCCCCACTGGTTGGGTAACCCAAATGGAACATTACTTCTCTTTATACAACATTACATATGACTTGGACAAACTCCGGTATGGTGTTCTCCATCTAGATCAAGAACGTTGGCAATGGCGGCAATGGAGAAAAAATTCTCATCAAGAGTATATTACTTGGACACAATTTGTGGCAAAGATTTATGAACGCTTTGACACTGACACCAACCATTTGGTCATTTGACAAAGCTGAAACAATTAGGAACAATGGAAGACTTTATAGCTTCCTTTGAGCGCCTGGCTTTTCGAGCAGAGGGCATGTCTAATGCCTTTTTCTGAGAGTGTTTTATCAGCGGCCTCACGGATGAAATTCGGGCCCATGTCCTCATGGCTCGGCCTGAGAGTTGGGTGGAGGCTACCAAAAGAGCTAAAGAAGCACAACAGGTTGTATCTTCTCAAAACCGCAAACCCTCCTTCAACCCTTGCCCTAAACTAGTAAATCCCACTACTCCCTCTGCTCCACTAAAGATCCAAAAATTGACCTAGGATGAAATGGATGAATGCCAACTCAAAGGCCTTTGTTATAACTGTGATGACAAATGTTTCCCGGGCCACAAGTGTAAAGAAAAAAATCTTTTTATGGCCATCTTCGAGGAGATTTCAGAAGAAGATGAAGAAACTCCCTCTATGTTTGAATCACCTGAATCCACTGACATAACCCCTCCCTCAAATCCTCCCAAAGTAGAACCATTCATTTCCCTCAATGCCCTCACTAGCTTCTCCACTCCCCAAACCCTCAAGCTAATCGGTTACATCAAGCATGGAAGGTCATCATTCTGGTTGATAGTGGCGGCCCTTATAATTTTATTCATCACCGCATTGCCAAAAGAGGCAGCACCCATAATTTTATTCATCACCGCATTGCCCAAGAAACTCATTGCTACATCCATGCCGTCAATAATTTCCAAATCATGATTTCCAGTGGTGGTTCCATGAAATGTGGAGGGCGTTGTGAAAATGTGAGTCTCCAAATTGGTAACTACCACCTGAAATCCCATATGTTGCTATCGACATGGGAGGTTGTGACATTTTGATGGGTGCAGACTGGCTAAGGACTTTCGGTCCCATTCTCATGGATTTTAAAGACTTAACCATGAAATTCAACCAGAAGGGCCACCAATATAAGTTCCAAGGAATCACCGTTGGTTCACCTGAGATCATTAGTTCCCATCGCATGGAAAAGCTGCTCAAAAAGGGTCATTCTGGTGTTATCGCCCAAATCCATGCCATACAAGCAACAAAGACACCCTCCATACTACAAAACCTCCAAGCCATCCTTTCTAAACATCAATTGGTCTTTTCCACTCCCCAAGGCCTCCCTCCTTCCCATGGTGTTCATGATCATTACATTCCCCTTGTACTAGGAATCCTTCCTCCCAATATCCGTCTGTATCGTCACCCCTTTTCCCCCAAAAATGAAATTGAGAAAATGGTCCAGGAACTCCTTAATGCAGGTATTATCCACCCTAGTATGAGCCCCTATTCATCTCCTGTGGTCATGGTCCTGAAGAAATAAGGTTCTTGGTGAATGTGTCCTAACTTCTGTGCCCTCAACAAACTTACCATCAAATAAAAATTCCCCATTCATGTCATTGATGACCTCCTGGATGAATTGAGTGGCGCCCAAGTCTTCACTAAAATGGATCTTCATTCAGGCTACCACAAGATACGTATGAAAGATGCAGATATTCCCAAGACTACCTTTAGAACTCATGAGGGCCACTATGAGTTTTTGGCCATGCCCTTTGGCTTGTGTAATGCCCCTTCCACCTTCCAAAGCCTCATGAATCATGTCTTCTATCCTTTTCTCTACCATTTTGTTTTAGTTTTCTTTGATGATATCCTCATATATAGCAAAACCTGGATAGACCATCTTGCTCATGTGGATCGAGTTCTCCACCTACTCTCTCAGCACCAACTTTTCCTGAAACATTCTAAATGTGATTTTGGCACCTATCAAGTAGAATACTTGGGTCATCTAGTTGAAAAAGATGGCATCAGGGTGGATCCTAAAAAGATTGAAGCTATGAAAGACTGGCCTCACCCAAAGACTCTTAAGAGCTTGCATGGATTTCTATGCTTAACAGGGTATTATCGCAAGTTTGTTAAGAATTATGGGAAGATTGCAGCACCTCTCACTACTCTCCTCAAAAAGAACTCTTTCACTTGGACTCCAGCCGTTGATCAAGCTTTTCAAACCTTAAACAAGGCCATGTGCACCACTCCAGTCCTCGCCCTTTCCGATTTCACAAAGACCTTTGTGTTGGAATGTGATGCCTCAGGGAAAGGAATTGGTTCTATCCTTCTGCAAGAGGGTCGACCTTTGGCCTTTACTAGCAAGCAACTATCTGAAAGAAATATGGGAAAATCCATCTATGAAAAGGAAATGTTGGCTATTCTACATGTCGTGGATCTGTGGCATCCTTATCTATTGGGGAAATGGTTCCAAATAAAGACAAACCATCAAAGCCTCAAGTATTTTCTGGAACAATGCATTTCCTCCCCAGAACAACAAAAATGGGTGACTAAACTCGTTGGATATGATTATGAGATCATTTATAAGAAAGGCAAAGACAATGTGGTTGCGGATGCACTTTCTCGAAAATATGAAGATGAAGAACCCCTTTTTTCTCTTTCATTCATTGTACCAGATTGGCTCCAAGATGTTCACCAAGAATGGATACAAGATCCCAAAAGTTCGCAGTTGATCCAACAATTGCAGTCCAATGCTCCATATTCCCCAGGGTATTCTTGGATCCATGAGGAACTTCGATACAAAGGCCGTTTGTGTTTAAGTAAAAAATCAAATCTTAAATCCACGGTACTTTCTAAGCTTCATGCTACACCCATAGCAGGGCACTCTGGGTTCACCAAAACCTATGACAGGGCCAAACGTTCCTTTTTCTGGGATGGTATGAAACAGGACATTCGTAATTTTGTAGCTGAATGTGACATGTGTCAATGCAACAAGGGAGAAACAGTGAAATCGTCGGGCACACTATAACTGCTCCTGATTCCACCTGCTATTTGGAAGGATATCTCTATGGATTTTATTACCATCTTACCCAAATAGGGAAATAAATCCGTCATCATGGTGGTTGTTGATCGTCTTTCCAAGTATGCTCATTTATGCACCCTAAAACACTTGTTTATAGCATCCACGGTGGCTCAAATATTCATGGATAAGGTCTTCAAGCTTCATGGCATGCCACACTCTATTGTTTCTAATCACGACCCAACTTTCACAAGCAATTTCTGGCAAGAACTGTTCAAGATACAAGGCACAAAATTGCATCTCAAAACAGCTTATCATCCTGAGACTGATGGACAATGGAAGTTGTCAACAAGTGTTTGGAAACATATTTGAGGTTTTTTTCCTCAGAAAATAAAAATCAGTGGGCTCAATGGTTACCCCTAGCTGAATTGTGGTACAACACTTCATACCATACAACTACATGCATGACTCCTTTTGGAGCAGTATATGGACAGAAGCCACCTTCGGTTCTCTCATACTTACCAGGTGCCTCAAAGGTCCAGGTGGTTGACCTAACACTTACAGCTCAAGAGGCCATTCTCCATACCCTCAAAGAGAATTTGGTCATGGAAAAAAATCACATGAAGCAACAAGCAGATCAAGGTCGCTCTGAATGTCAATTTGCAGAAGGGGATCAGGTGTTTCTTTGACTAACCTTGCAAGAAAGCTTCCCTCAAGGCCAAGCATTGT
This sequence comes from Picea sitchensis, assembly GCA_010110895.2. Classification (NCBI taxonomy): domain Eukaryota; kingdom Viridiplantae; phylum Streptophyta; class Pinopsida; order Pinales; family Pinaceae; genus Picea; species Picea sitchensis. Next base: position 43,808 of record SNQJ01S0065601.1, read on the forward strand.
TTGAAGCTAGCGCCCAAATTTTATGGTCCTTATACCATGCTCAAGAGTGTGGGACAAGTCTCCTATTAGTTAGCTTTGCCTAGCCATTCGAAGCTACATCCTGTTTTTCATGTTTCATGCTTAAAGAAGGTGATTCGAGCTAAGTGCCAAATTCAAACCAACCTTTCAGAGTTAGCTGAAGAAGGATCCATTTGGCTACAACCAAAAGTAGTTTTGGACCAGCATGAGCATCGCCTATGTCAGATAACCATCAAGGAAGTGATAATATAATGGAAAGATACAACTCCAGCAGACGCCACTTGGGAACCAGCTACCATTCCGCATAAATTTCCTCATCTCAAGCCTTGAGGACAAGGCTATTTTTAAGAGGGTGGACATGTTAGGGTCCTAACCTGTACATAGGTAGAATAATATATTTGGAAGTAATTAAAGTCAATATTAATAAGGCCTTTCAATAAAATAGAATAAGGCGAATGTAAGAAGACCTAATAGAAGCTTCCGCTTCTAGAAGGATCTTCCTCTAGATGCTTCTTTTTAGTATAAATGGGAGTCGAGGGTATGATAACCCTAGCTTGGAGATTATTGTAATAGAGCTCTTCTCAACTAGAGGTTGCCCCCTCGAAGAGGCCTGTGAACATTGCTTTCAGATTCAAAGTGGTATTTCTGTTGTTATTCTTATATCATTTCAGTGTTATTGTGGTGAATGTTCTGGTTATATTGTTTTTATTCTGCCATTACTAGAATTTTATTTCTGTTCTGCATACATTTTATATCTGGTATATTACAGGTACCCACCAAATCATTTCACTAGAGTCCCATATTCAATAATTCATGGTTCTCTCTTCCTCACATCAAACTGAAGGGGTACTTTAGACTTCATTATGACAATCTCAAACAATCTATTTTCTTCTCTTTATTCTAACCCCTTATAATTATATGTATAAAAAGAACCATTAAAACATTGCTATTAGATGCAACCCATTATCATAAGGCTTTTATAATTAAAATTATACAAGGAAACGTATTTTTGAGTTTATATGAATGCATTAACGTATGTCTTATCTGAAGGTTTTAACCTTAGTCATATACAAACTTCCTTGCAACGATTATATCCTAACTGAGCGAGCACTCTAACTTTCACATTAGTGGATGTTTATATCAATTTTCTTTGCCAAGGTCTTCAACACATTAGTTAGCGGGACTAACGCCACCCCAATCGAACCACGACAGGGTCACATGAATAAGGATGATTAACACTGGGGTTTGGAGGCCCACCTGGCATGACAAGTCACCACCCTAATGCTTATTTTCCAACATGAAAACCATTTGATTCCATGATGAGGATTAGCACTAACAGAGTTAGTGGGCTCGATTCAATGTGTAGTTATTACCTGTCTGTAACTCATATTAATTGCTCTGGTAGAGAGTTAAGAGGTTCCTCTTGCATTGTACAGTTCTAGGTTATCGTGACCAATATGGATACGCCATGCACGGATGTTCACATGGCCCGAGTTCTCAAGGAATCCATCGCCATTGATATTGCAATACGTGAGTTAATTAGGTAGCTAAGGTTTCATTCCTCCTTTGGGTCTTATGCATTTTCAAAAAAATCGCTCTGCATCAACTTCTATAACCCTACTCTGTGTGTAACCACCGACAATGAGGGGGTTCCTGCTCTGCATAGGAAAGAAGATGTTACACATCCAACTACTTTCCTCCTTTACCAGGTATGTTTACCAAACACTCCATCACTTCAGTTAACTGTAGGATGTAAAGAAGGATCATTCGTATTTTGAGCTTGTCTTTGTAACTAGTTTCTTTAAGATTGTTGGTTGGGGTCTTTATTCTCACTACTCTTAACTTTATAGAGTACTACTATCCATGCTCTGTATAACAAACATTTTTTCTAACTCATGTTGGCTTACGATTTTGTCTCTCCCATTCACTACTCAAGGGTTTCATTTGTTTGTAAGCCATTTTATGCAGGTGGTTTCTTTTTAGTTTTCTTAGCTAAGGAAAATCCTGAAATGCTATTAGGTTCTGTCCTAAGTCGTCTCTTTAATAAAAAATACTTGTATTTTATTGGAATTACTCATGGTATACCTATTGGCGAGCTCTTCCATGATAAAGAACCTATTATGGTGATCCTAAAATTCCACTGAAACCATCATGTGTGAGTAATTGAGCACTAAACATCTTTTGTGGATTATGTTATGTATCTCCTGAATTCGTAAGGAAACGAGGAGGCATGAATGCTCAAACCCTTGGTTCTTAAGGTTGAGAAAGTGTCTCCTTGGACTGACTGGGATTTACATCGTTTGAGCCACAGCATAAAGATTATAAGGAAGCACTTGTGTTTGAAGCGAGACTATTATTTCCCCTGCTGCTCGCAGGCAGAGATCAGTCTGTGGTTCCCTTCCATTTATCTTTTTTATAGGAAGTAAAGGTCATGAGACCTCTCTATTGATGTGAATAATTTTAATTTTTCCACGGTTTATATTCTGGAGCAGAATTCATCCTAAATTTCCTATTCTTGGAATCTGTGGTTAAGATAGGTTTAAAATAAAATTTTGGGTTCTATTTTAAATGCTCGGTTCTTGTCTGTGTGTTTTTGTCATCAAATCGTAAGTTTGGGCATTATGAAACCAGTGTCCCATAACCCTATCTGTACAATTTGAGTTGGAAAATTATGTGGTTAACCTATCGAATTTCACTTTGTTAGCGTAAAAGAAATTTGAGTGACCAGAACTATGTTCTCGAGTGCATTCTTCTTTCTTATAAATCTGTGGTATTAAGAGGACATTATCTCGCAACACTATCGGTTATCCGAGATGGGTAATTTTTTGGAACATATGTTATACTATGCATCTTTTATAATTTCGGTTATGCAATATATATATATGAATTACATGTTTAGAATGTTTTGTCTGTTAAAACACACTACATAAATATTTTAATTTCATTCAGTTAAAAGACTAATGATGGGACCCTTGTTTCTACTACGAGGTTACCCATCAGTCATTTCAATATCCATGCCTCCCCTATGGACTATGGATAATATGCTTCAACAACACCGACGAGGAACGCACTCCCGCGCCAACCTCAAGCTAAGTAAATTTTCCTGTGTGGAACCTTTACTAATTTAACTTTCATGGATTTTTGTCTTGGGCATTACTTTATCTTCATTATTTAAATATTTGTTGGCCTCTATCGTAACACTAATTTATTAATTTTCAGTTCTATTGCAGGACTAAATCTTTCGCAATCAATGGATCTAGGACAATGCCTTGCTCGACAAAGGTATTCGAGTTCTAATTCGAGTGTTTGTTTGAAGGTTCAAAATTAGATTTCATGTGGTACTGGGTCCTTACCCAGGGTACTCGGTTTTATAAGACTTGTATCTAAGGCCTTTGGCTATACAGATCGTTTATTACTTCTTTGTAATTAAACACACAGATTTTCTACAACCACAAATGAATGTTACTACATGTTGAGTAGTCTCTATAATAAGTATTATATAACATTGTAATTCTGCTTATGGTTTATTGTGGTAAAGATGACTGTAATATTCTTTATGCTTTTGGCATAAATTTATCAATGGATGTTTACTTGAAATTCATGTGATCCAAGTGTCTAAAGTCTTTCTGTGTATTAGTATTAAAACATTTATGTAATTATGAAATTTTGTACAACAGCTACATATATAGATATAATTATGTCCTTGTTTTGTTCCCAGAATTTTGTTTGGCTTTTACTATAGGTCAATATCTCTTAAATTAAATGCCTATATTTATATATGTATATCTACATGCCTAAAAATGATTATAATTTTAAAAACAATATTTCTATTTCCTTTGATTTCACTGCATATCATATGTACATGTATATTTGCATAACTCAATCCCATCACAACGAACATACACAGTAGCTTTATTACTTTACTCAGTGACTAAAATTAAGCGGTAAAGGTTTAATATACGATTCATACAATTCTACCAGCTATGAAGAAATACATCCATTCAACAATAAAAGAAAACAAGTAGAGATACATATCTGAACAAGTGCTGGAACAACAAAGGGAACAACCAAGTTCCACCCAACCATAGAACAGAACAACCAATCTACTTGCTTTGTTCACCCGCTAGATTGACCATGAATCCATGAGGGAAAACTCCAAAGCTCCTCTTTCTCTATAGTCCTCTTTTAGATCAGAAATCCTCCTTGTCTCACACTCAGAAAAGAGTTCTCATAATAGAAAGTGATATTCTTTTCCCCAACATACTAGGTAGCATCCTGCCTCCTCCCATATGCTCTATATGGAAAAGCATCCAGTGCCTAGGTCTTTTCCCCTTGGGGAGTTTCGCAGCTTTACAAATCGTTGATTTCCAAGGCCTACCAATGACCAAATTCCTAATTTTCCACTTGTAAAATTCATCCCTGAGGTAGTTCAAGCCTGTTCCCCACTCATGGAATCATGGTTAGTTGATTTCAACTTAGTTGTTCCATTTGTCCCTAAATAATAAATATAAAAATATTTGTCTCTTACAAGTGTCATAGTCAAAGAGTTGGTTGGGAAAATAAAATATTTTCCCAACAGTCACAATAATTAATTACAATTAACCAAATTCTAAATTTGGAATTGCCTTAAATGGCAATAATTTTCCAAATTCGAATTTGCCAAAAACGGAAATAATTCCTAAGTGCATACAAACTTTAATAATAATTTATTTTTGGGGGGATATTACAGTGAGGCCAAGAGTGATTATACATCAAACGTATAAGGCTTAATATCATAATCAGGATAGTACTAACAAGGACTCCCTAGCCTAAAGTCATTAACAACAACATGGACACCAAGATGCAACCAAGATCAACCTAGGGCATCCATGTAGAGGTAGGCTCTATCACTAAATTAGGACACTTCTAAAGAAGAAATGACGGTTCTGTGTCACAATTTGGTGGGATTGATCCTATGGAAAAGAGGAAAAGACAACGACATGCAAAAAGTGGAGGTGGAATCCTAACTTAAATGAAAAAATTTGGAAAAACGACTTTTACCAAAGAATCTCCGAAAGTGACTCATTGTTATAACCCTAATTTGCACTAGACATGCTTACCTGGCATCAGGCCATCTTAGATTCCTTCTTTGTCAAAACACTGCTGAAAAAATGTTCTTAAAAACCTCTTTTATAAAGGCCCACGCGACCTACTCCATCACTGCACGCATGTACACGCTAGTTGACCCAAAACAACCCGCGTGTACCTACAAAAGCACGAAAAAAGGAAAGTTGTCGACATAACACACAGCTTTGGGTGATTTAACTAAACCTTCCAGCCATGCATGGTCGAGGGTTCGACCAAATACCTAGCTTCTTCTAGCCTATAAAATAAGGGTTAGGGGTCCCATTTGGAAGAGGAGAATCATAGTAGAGAAATTATACCCATTTGCACATTCCCTTTGTCCCAACCCTTTAGCCATCCTTGTGCAAGGAGAGACACAGAGCAAAGAAGTTGGAGGACAGTTGAAGAAGAGCCCAGGACCAGGTTCGCGAAGCAGTGGCCAGCTTCGTCATTATAAGTTGATTTATTAAAGTTGATAATAAAGAAATATTTTTCTCGTCCTACCATATGAGGTGTTCATAGTTTATTGCATACATATTTGAATCTCTAACCCATTAATCTGTAGATCAAATGCATGTAGAGTTTGTCGTTTATCTTGTGTGAATGTAGGTTAGCCTTGGGAGGAGAGCTGCAGTCAAAGAGCTATCAAGCAGGAAGAAGGATCAATATTAAACATCCAAAATAAGGTATGCTCACTTAACTACGTATTTTCTTAAGAATAATGGGCATTAGGTCCGGGAGGACGGTAGAAAGTAGGATTCTTTAGGTATTTTCTGCATGCATAATTTAACCCTAAATGTTAGTCCGTAGAGGGATTTCCCACTCACAACAGAATTCGTGACCATACTGGGGAAATCTCTAGGGTTTCTGCGAATATTTTTTGGCTACTTTTAAGAACTAGTTTCATTTCCTATTTTTGAAGTTTCTGCAAAAGTCTGAGCTAACAGAGATTTTGGTCTTCCATACCAGTTATCTCTTTTTCTTTGCTTGACTGTATTTTTTTTTTTCGACATCCACAGAGGTACACACGGCCTATATAATGCCTGCACGTGTGTACCCGAGCCCTACATTCTCACAGCCCGCATGTATACGCTAGCTGAGGAAGTGTCAGTAGCGTGTATGATTCCATATTTTTTTTTTTTAAAAGAGGCAGCCATCCTCTTCCCTGTCAGAATTAGTCCTTCTCAGGGGTTTTCAGGAACTCTTTCTAGACTTTGTTTTTTGCATTCTATATCTTAGGTTTTACTTCATATTGGTTTGTTCTATGAAGTTTTCCTTGAATTGTTTTCTTTTTTCTGTTAAAGTAAGTGTCTGAGTCTTCAAGAGATCCTGGTTCTCAGTATCAGTGGTCTCTACCTAGGCTGGATTGCTTGTCTTTTCATTTTCCCGAGAGTTTCAGAGATACACACGGCCTATATAAGGCCAGCACGTGTGTACATGCTCTCTGACTTTACACAACTCACGTGCACACGCTTGTTGTCGAACTGTCAACGGTGTGCTTTTGGAGGAAATTTTTGTTGAAGGTGGGGCCGTCATCCTTTCCTTTGACAAGAGTTATACCTCTTAGGTTTTTGGATCTCTTTCATAGTAGTCAGTAACTTAGGTTTGCTCACAACAATAGATTTATTTTTCAGTTAGAAGTTTTCCTCAAAATTTTCTTTTATAGGGTTTTTAGACAAGTGCGAGAGTCCAATTTTATGTTGCTTGTGAGTGATTTTTAAAGTGACTCTTTGCGATCTGCACTTAGGCAAGAAGTTTTTCTTGGTTTTGACTTGTTGTTATTTTTCCTTTTTTCTTTGTAAGCATTCAAATAAAAAAAAAAAAAATCTTTTATTTCTTTGATTGGTTGAAAAGTGTTGTTTTGCATTAGTAACCAGGGAGAAGTTTTTGCTTTCATAAGTTCTTGGTAGTTAACTTAGATCGTAAGTAGCTCGTAGTCGAGTGAAATCCTGTTTTGAGTTTGATGTTCAAAGATCTTAGAAAAAAATTTTAAGTTTGAAAATTTGTTTAGGATTTGAGTCAAGTGAAGATATTTTGTTTCCAGCTTTCTGTTTATTTTTTCTTTCATCTTTCAAACATCACTAGTTTCACTTTCATAACCTTTGACTTAATATAAGCCATAAAATTAACGCTAAATCTAAAATTCATTAGACTTTTTATGTTTGTAGGGTCAACCAACTAGTTTAGGATTAGGGCCTTGAATTAGGTTGGAGAGGAAACTCTTCATGGTCATTAAAATCAAACATCGGAGTCTGAGTTAGGGAGTGTCAAAGTCTAGTATCGTGAAAGTTATATGGGACCCCTCTCTAACACAGGGGATAAACACAAGGTCACGTGTGGAAAGGTAGCGGAAATAACCCCTCCAAAGCTGGACCAATCATAGTGGAGAACACATATAGAGGGTTTGTCTTGGGATTTCGTCGATTGCATTTGCCACAAGGCTTCCTGGGTCTCAAATCCATTTGAGGTCCTCAGTTGTATTCCAAACCACTTTCTCTCGATACCCTTGACATGTTTCGAGATTGATACCCTGCTCATTGTGGTCTACCCGATTTTTTACTGTACCTGCCTAGTGACTGTTCGCACACTGGAAACCTAGTGGCCTATCTTTTTAGAGACATACACAGGTGACTGCGGGGGTATACCATGGTACCTAGGATAGAAATCAGGCCATGCTTTACAGAGTATACCCAGAGGGTGCTTCCGTGTTTGAGTTTCACTTGCACCGGTAAGTTTCTCTAGTGTTGGTTGTCGTAAATGTTCTTCCAATTAGTTTAGTGTTTTCTTATCTTATCTTGTAGGGACCTTTTATAGTGTGTGTTGTTTTTGAACAGATAGAAATCCCTAGGGTGTCTTTGATCTTCTCACACAGTGGAGGATCAAGCGCTCCGCCGGTCACGAAGACTTATGGGCCTGTCGTCGGTTACACTAGAGCCACCCCCGCCACCACTAAGGAGAAAGCTAGACCAACAAGGTTCTTTTGAAGGGATCGGGTCATAAGAAATTGTGCCCGACCAACATCTGAAGGAATCGACCATTTTAGACCTTGGAGTGCAAGCTCTTGGTCTAGTTGAAACCTCAACCACTAATCATTTGACACCCATTATCGTACCAATTCATCCTTACAAGTGTCAGACAGTGTCGCACACAACAATGGAAACAAATGTTGTTACTCCTTCTGGGAATTCTTCAATTCCCACTACGGTTGTCACCACAAGAGAGTTTCCACATCCTAACCCACTTTCACTAGTCTAAGACACCATGGTATCGACCGCCTATACCTCACACAATGGTCTGATCGCATCTATGATGACAGGCACAACCCCTTTCACACCAAGTGTGACAGGCCCTCCGTTCTCATACAGGATGCCTAGATCAGGTACAATTCCTGTACTTTCCCACTCCACATCAAAAACTTTAGGTCTGGGGGAAAGGAGCTCTAACACTCCTCTGCAAGGCCACATGGGGGAAACTTCTGCTCCTTTTAATGCTTTCCCTTATAAGGGAGGTCATATACCTCCTTCATCCCCTTTGCTCGGTGGCACGCACCAGCCATCCACCAGGCCACCTACACACCATAGTTTATTTGGAGTGGGGAGTCAAGGACCACCTTCGCATAATATGTGGTTAGGTTCGACACCATTTTCTTTTTTCATTATGTTTGGTAACAACGCCTTCTCGTCAGCTACTTTCCTGTATGGGGGCAATCCTAATTTCGGACAACCTATTCCTATGCAGGGTATTATTCCTACACAGGGGGCACACCCAGGAACCTCTTCCGCATCAGGGCTTTGAAATTCTTGGCAGGGATCTATTCCCTCATCAGGAATGTCGATCTGGGGCAATTCTTTTCATAATCAATGGAACCCTGGACAAAGTACTATGCCTATCCCCATGGGATCGACATGGGGAAACCCTTCCCAAAGTCCTTTGAATGTAATGCACACCCAACCATCTATGTCCTATTTTGGGAATCAGCCACTGATGTCTCCTCACACATAGAATCCATACACTGGACATGGCCATGTTTTTTACCATAACCCAGGCCAGTGACCAAACTTTTTCTGGCAACCTGGTGCCTATCAAACTCTAGGTCCCTTTTTCCTAGGTTATCACCAACAACCCAAACTGCCTTTCCTGGAAACCTTTCCTTTTCCAGACTTGACAAGGTTGTTGAATGACCTTATCTGTCACGATCTGTGTTGGCCTCCTATGCCGACGAAGTTTCCTTCAAACAAACCAAAGTTCGAAGCCAAGCCTAACGAAGATCCAGAAGATCATGTGACTACCTTCCATCTTTGGTGCTCATCTAACTCATTGAAAGACGACTCTGTACAGTTGTGATTGTTTCAACGTACTCTCATTGGGAGTGTCGCAAAATGGTACATTGAGCTCGACTGCTCAAGATACTCTTCTTTCGACGAATTGGCAATGGCTTTCCTAAACCATTTCCAATTACCTGTGAGATACGACGTTGGCACAAAATTGCTGGCCAATTTCACACAGACAAAAGAAGAACATATCTCTAATCACATTCGAGAATGGATACGCTGGAAGAGTTTAATTAAGGTTCCAGTCCCACCAGCATTCCTGCTCGAGTGGTTCCTTAATTATTTTGTCCCATAGTTATCCAAAGACGTCGCGACGTCGGGAGTATTTTCTGAAGAAGACACCATCATGAGAGCTCAACATCTTGAGCTAATCTATTCTCAGTCTAGTTTATTATACGAGATCTTGCGAGACGTGCCACACTCAATACTTGATAAAACTAGACAGAGAGATGGACCACATGTCGATGGTATTGTTGGTTCAGCACAAACAAATCCCACTGAGCAACTAACGAAGCAATTGCAACAGTTGTCTATACAACACACAGCGGCCAGCCAAACTATTTCTTTGGTTGCTGCCCCTAATAAAACATCGTGTGTACACACTATGCAATCGACCAATCCTAAGGCCACCCAGCAGCCTGAAGGAAAGAAGAAACAACGAAATAAGGGTAAGGGGGATAAGAAACCCACTGATAATTCTGGTGGGGACAACACTAAGAAACAGAAGGCGCGGTATCCATGCAAACTGTGCACGGAAGACCATCCGATCCACCAATGTCCTTGGCTTGCAAAGGCCCAAAAGTTTGTGACACCGCAAAACCCTGTTGTGTTAACCAATCCATTTTAGCATGGGAAAAACCTAACCCAAGCCTCTACAAGCGCGAAAGGGGGCAGTCAAGGACTCTCTCCGTCTTTGAACAATCCTGCATCCGTGAATGTATATATGATTAAGGGTGATGCTTTTATATTGGCTAGAGAACATGACTACAGTAAAGAAAGCACTTCTAAGAAGGGAAAAGAAGACGAATTCCCATCTCTTCCTCTACAGATTGAGAAGACTTTGGGTGAAACAATGACATGCATCCCAAAAGGAACATTCAAAAAAGCTTCTCACAACCCAAACGCAAGGGCCACCCAGAACTATTCTATGGTGGAGGATCTATCATAAACCCCTTGTGCGATGTCTTCTTTGGAGTTCCTCCAAATATGCCCTTCCCAAAGGAAATCCTTGTTAACCACTTTAGGATCTACCAAGACTTGTAATCTAGGTACAATCATGCTAGATACAACTGACTTAAAACCTCATCTGCCTTACCACGTAGCATTTCAGATAGTAGTGTCTTATCCCAAGAAAACTTTTACTCGAAATATATTCTGCACGGTGGTTGATGAGGATGCCTCAACATGCGTTATGTCATTGGCATGTTGGAAGGCCATTGGCCAGCCCGTTTTGCCTCCATCACCTACTCTTTTCACTTATTTCAATGGTCGTTTGTTCCGAACACATGGTATCATTCCCTATTTCCCCATGAAGTTAGGAGGGAAGACCGTGTGTGTCGAGGTTGAAGCAGTCGACGCATCCCTCGACTACAATCTCTTGTTAGGAAGGAGTTCGAATTATGCCATGCAAGTAGTGGTTGCTACAGTTTTTCGGGTCTTGTTGTTTCCACGTGAAGATAGGATTGTGACCATCGATCAATTGTCTTTCTCCAGACCTGACCCTTCACTAGGGGCATTCGTGGTCCCGATGATTGATAATCCTCAACCAGGCATAGTCAACGTAGGGGTTGGCTTGTGCCCATCCTTGATGGGTACCTTCGATTACCCGCCCCCTCAAGGAGATGTCAAGTTCATATCCAACCACCATAACGTTGAGATTTCCAAGTTTCATCATTTCACACGACTTACTTCAACGATCCATGGATACTTCCTTCCCCATCGGCCATGATGGATGGGACAGGGCACCCGGGCATGTCCATGCCCTTGTCCATAGCTAAAGTAGCGTACTCTTTAGTCCAGCAAACTTCATCCAACACAGATCCAACTTCTGCACAAGATTTAGATCTGCTTCTAGAGCCTATTTGGGCTCAAGGTTCTCTCGCTGACACTGATTCATTAGACTTAGTCTTGCCCTATGACGAAGCAGTAATTGAAGCAATGACTAGTCTAGAAAAACCCTAGGAAGACCTTCATCACAGATCATACTTCCTCCTAGAATTAAGCAAAATCGAAGCTGGAGAGTTCACCTTGACTATGACAAGAGATAGGTCTTGTCCTATTAAACTCTTAGCTACACACAAGGTCTATGCTGAGGGTAATATGGAAACCATTGCTGAAACCATACCGATCAATATCTCTCGAACCCCTGGCATCATGGAGAATGTTTTCGTCGGAGTTGATTTCTCCCCCGGAGAGATTCAAATCTATGCAGATCTATTTAAAGAATTTCGTGACGTTTTTTCTTGGTCTTACGAGGAAATGCCAGGCATCGATCCAAAAATAGTCGAACATGAAATCACAATTTATCTCGATGCCAAGCTTGTCCAGCAGAATCTTCGTCCAGTTAATCCTAGGAAAGCAGCATCCATTAAGGTTGAAGTTGAGAAATTGCTAAAAGCCGGTTTTATCTATCCTATCCATTTGAACCAATGGGTTGTTATAAGCAAAATCTGTCCGTAGGGACGGATCCAACCTATCCGGCTGTGAAGCCGGTTACAACCCCTTTGGTAGCTCTACACAAGGTAGAGGCTACCCGCACCTCAAGAGGTCCTTCGCCTGAGGCGGTAAAGAAGGGGAAGAAGAAAGGTGAAAGACTTACAAAAAAGTCCTTCTCAGGACCACCCACCTTGGGTGTTATCCTTCCTTAACTTCCTAGATGGTCGAAATGGCTTGGGGGATGAAATTTATGGACAATGGAATGAAAATGAGCTCACTGATTTTTAGGACAGCGAACTAAATAAAGTGGACAGCAAGCTATTCACTTCCTTAAAGTGTTGGAAACTATCCCAGAATGGGTCACCGGGGTAAACCGGTATCCTGGGTAAATAACCAATGAATACTTTAAGCAAACAAGTATGAAACAAGGGTGAAAAGGGGTTTTAAAATATACAGCCAAGTACCTTTAAATGACTGTAAATTATGAACAACAAGCTGTTCAAAGCTTTCAAAGCAAGGAAACAAGCCCAAAATGGCTCAATACCCCCCGGGGTGACCCGGGAAGTGATCCTGGAAGATTGTTAAGCCAAAAAAGGACTGTAAAAGTGGATGAACAGCTTCATAACAAGATGTTACAGCTATGATATAACAGAAAGTATACACAACTTCAGTTTTGGTTT
>SNQJ01S0065601.1:56604-85213 GCA_010110895.2 Picea sitchensis
CCCCTCTCAGTTGTATTAGTATTTCCAACAGTGTTTACTTGTCTTATCTTGTAGGGACCTTTCTTAGTGTGTGTTGTTTTTGAACGAATAGAAATCCCTTGGGTGTCTTTGATCTTCTCACACAGTGGAGGATCACGTGCTCCACCGGTCATGAAGGCTTCTAGGCCTATCGCCGATTACACTGGAGCCACCACCGCCACCACTAAGGCAAAAGCTAGACGAAAAAGGGTCTTTTGAAGTGATCGGGTCACAAGAAATTCTACCCAACAAACATCCGGAGGAATCGACCATTTTATCCCTTGGAGCACAAGCTCTTGGTTTAGTTGAAACCTCAACCTCTAATCTTTCAGCACCCATTATCATACCGATTCATCCTTACGAGTGCCAGACAATGTTGTACACAATAATGGAAACAAATGTTGTTACTCCTTCTGGGAATTCTTTAATTCCCACTACGATTGTCACCACAGGAGAGTTTCCACCTACTAACCCACTGTCACCAGTCCAAGCCACCATGGTCTTGACTACCTATACCTTGCACAGTCGTCCGATCCCATCTATGATGGAAGCCACAACCCCTTTCACACCAAGTATGATAGGCCCTCCTTTCTCATACAGGATGCCTAGCTCAAGTACAAGTCCTGTACTTTCCCACTCCACTTCACAAGTTTTAGGTCTGGGGGTAGGGAGCTCTAATGCTCCTCTGCAAGGCCACATAGGGGGCACTTCTGCTCCTTTTAACGTTTTCCCTTACGGGGGAGGTCATATACCTCCTTTGTCCCCTTCGCTCGGTGGCACGCACCAGCCATCTGCCAAGCCACCTACACACCATATTTTATTTGGAGCGGGGAGTCAAGGACCACATTCGTATAATATACCGGTAGGTTTGACACTATTTTCTTTGTTCGGTGCATTTGGTAACAACACCTTCTCGTCAGTTGCTTTCCTGACTGGTGGCAATCCCAGTTTCGGACAACCTATTCCTATACAGGGTACTATTCTTACACAGGGGGCACACCTAGGAACCTCTTCTGCATCAGGGCCTTGGAATTCCTAGCAGGGATCCGTTCCCTCGTTAGGAATTTCGATCTAGGTCAATTCTTTTCATAATCAATGGAACCCCAGACAAGGTACTATGCCTATCTCCACGGGATCGACACGGGGCAACCCTTCCCAAAGTCCTTCGAATGTAATGCAGGCCCAACCATCTATGTCCAATTTTGGGAATCAATCGCTGATGTCTCCTCACACACAGAATCTATACACTGGACATGGCCATGGTTTTTACCAGAACCCAGGCCAGCAGCCGAAATTTTCCTGGCAACCTGGTGCCAGTCAAACTCCAGGTTCCTTTTTCCTAGGTTATCACCAACAACCCAAACTACCTTTCCTGGCAACCTTGCATTTTCCAGACTTGACAAGGTTGTTGAATGATCCTATCTATCATGATTCGTGTTGGCCTCCTATGTATATGAAGTTGCTTTCGGACATACCAAAGTTCGAATCCAAGCCTAACGAAGGTCCAGGAGATCATGTGACTACTTTCCATCTTTGGTGCTCATCTAACTCGTTGAAAGATGACTCCGTACAATTCTAATTGTTTCAATGTACTCTCATTGGGAGTGCCGCAAAATGGTACATTGAACTTGACTGCCCAAGATACTCTTCCTTTGGTGAATTGGCAATGGCTTTCCTAAACCATTTTGAATTACCTGTAAGATATGACGCTGGCACAAAATTGCTGGCCAATTTCACACAGACAAAAGCAGACCATATCTCTGATCACATCCGAGAATGGAGACGTCGAAAGAGTTTAATTAAGGTGCCAGTCCCACCAACATTCCTACTCAAGCGGTTCCTTAAGTCTTTGGTCCCACAGTTATCCAAATACGTCGCAATGTCGGGAGTATTTTCTGAAGAAGACGCCATCATGAGAGCTCAACAGCTTGAGCTAATCTATTCTCAGTCTGGTTTATTATACGATATCTTTCCAGACGTGCCACGCTCAATACTTGATAAAACCAGACAGAGAGCTGGACCACATGCCAATGGTATTGTTGGTTCATCACAAACAAATCTTGTTGAGCAACTAACAAAGAAACTGCAGCAGTTGTCTATACAACACACAACAGCTAGCCAAACTATTGCTTTGGTTGCTCCCTCTACTAAAATGTCGGATGTACACACTGTGTAATCGACCAATCCTAAGGCCACCCAACAGCTTGAAGGAAAGAAGAAACAAGGAAAGAAGGGTAAGGGGGATAAGAGACCCACTGATAATGGTGGCGGGGGAAACACTGAGAAACGGAAGACACAGTATCTATGCAACCTATGCGCGGAAGACCACCTGACCCACCAATGTCCTCGACTTGCAGAGGCCCAAACATTTGTGACACAACAATATCCTATTGTGTTAACCAATCCATTTCATCATGGGAAAAACCTAACCCGAGCCTCTAAAAGTTTGGAAGGGGGCAATCAAGGACCCTCTCCATCTTCGAACAATCCTACATCCACGAATGTATATATGATGAAGGGTGATGCTTTTATATCAACTAGAGAGCATGACTATAGTAAACCGAGCACTTCTGAGAAGGGAAAAGAAGTTGAACTTCCATATCTTCCTCTACAGATTGAGAAGACTTTGGGTGAAACAATGACACACATCCCAAAAGGTGCATTCAAAAAATATTCTTACAACCCAAACAGAAGGGCCACCCAGAACTATTCTGTGGTGGAGGATCTGTAAAAAAAACCTTGTGCGATGTCTGCTTTGGAGGTCCTCCAAAGTTGCCCTTCCCAGAGGAAAGCCCTATTAACCTCTTTAGGATATACCGAGACTTGTAATCCGGGTACAATCATGCTAGATACAACTGACTTAAAACCTCGTCTGCCTTACCACGTAGCATTTCAGATAGTAGTGGCTTATCCCATGAAAAATTTTACTCAGAATATCTTCCGCATGGTGGTTGATGAGGGCGCCTTGACATGCGTTATGTCATTGGCATGTTGAAAGGCCATTGGCCAGCCTGTTTTGTCTCTGTCACCTACTCTTCTCACTGCTTTTGATGGTCATTCGTTTCAACCACATGGTATCATTGCCTCTTTCCTCGTACAGTTAGGAGGGAAGACCATGTGCGTCGAGGTTGAAGTAGTCGATGCGATCCTTGACTACAATCTCTTGTTAGGAAGGACTTGGACTTATGCCATGCAAGTAGTGGTTGCTACAGTTTTCTGGGTCTTGTTGTTTCCACACAAACACCAAATTGTGACCATCGATCAATTGTCTTTTTCCAAACTTGACCCTTCATTGGGGGCATCTGCGGTCTTGATGATTGATAATCCTCAACCAGACATAGTCAACGTAGGGGTTGGTTTGTGCCCATCCTTGATGGGTACCTTCGATTACCCGCCCCCTCAAGGAGATGTCAAGTTCATATCCGACCACCATAAGGTTGAGATTTTCCAAGTTTCATCATTTCACATGACTTACTTCATCGATCTGTGGATACCTCCTTCCCCATCGACCATGATGAATGGGAAAGGGCACCCGGTCATGTCCATTCCCTTGTTCGCAGCTGAAGTAGTGTACTCTTTAGTCCAGCAAACTTCAGCCAACACAGATCCAACTCCTGCATAAGAGTTAGATCCGCTTCTAGAGCCTATGTGGGCTCAGTGTTCTCTTGCTGACACCGATTTGTTAGACTTAGTCTTTCCCTCTGACGACACAGTAATTGAAGCATTGACTAGTCCGAAAAAACCCTAGGAAGACCTTCATCATAGATCATACTTCCTCCCAGAATTAAGCAGAATTAAAGTCAGAGAATTCACCTTGAATATGACGAGAGATAGGTCTTGTCCTATTAATCCCTTAGCTACACACAAGGTCTATGCTGAGGGCAATATGGAAACCATCACTGAAACCATACCGATCAATATCTCCCGAACCCCTGGCATCGTGGAGAATGCTTTTGTCGGAGCTGATTTCTCCCCCAGAGAGATTCAAATCTATACAGATCTATTTAAAGAATTCTGCGATGTTTTTGCCTGGTCTTACGAGGAAATGCCAGGCATCAATCCAAAAATAGTTGAACATGAAATCACAACTTATCCTGATGCAGAGCTTGTCCGGCAGAAGCTTCATCCAGTTAATCCTAGGAAAGCACCAGTTGTTAAGGTTGAAGTTGAGAAATTGCTAAAAGCTGGTTTTATCTATCCTATCCATTTGAGCAAATGGGTGTCAAATCCTATGCCACTCAATAAGAAACAAGGCACGATTCGTGTATGTACAGACTTCCATGATTTGAACAAGGCTTGTGCAAAAGATAATTTTCCCACACCATTCATCGACCAGATAATTGATGAATGTGTCGATTGTGAGGCCTTCTCTTTCATGGACGATTTTTTGAGATACAACCAAATACAAATCAAATCCGAAGACCAGCACAAAACAACATTCATCTATCCATGGGGTACATTTGCGTATTGTAAGATGCCTTTTGGTCTAAAAAATGATGGAGCGAGCTTTCAGCGGGCCATGTCTTTTTCTTTCCATGACCTCAAGCATATAGTCAAGGCCTATTTAGATGATTTAGCATCTCGATCTCACAAGAGAATGGATCATCCCACACACCTCTGACTTATCTTTGAGCGTCGTCGTTACTTCCGGATTTTGTTGAATCCAAACAAGTGCATCTTTTGCGTAACATCGGGACGTTTGTTAGGTTTCATAGTATCCACAACAGGGATCATGGTTGATCCTCTCAAGGTTGAGGTAATAATTCAGTTGCCTCCCCCACACACAATCCTTCAACTTCAGAGTCTACAAGGCAAGGCGAATTTTTTAAGACGCTTCATCACCAACTATGCCAAGATCACCAAGGGATTTATGCGCTTACTGAAAAAAAACATTCCTTTTTATTGGGACGATGCCGCTCAATGCTCTTTCGCCATGTTGAAACATGCCCTCACGACTTCCCCTCTGCTCCAGCCACCTAACTATAACAAATATTTCTTATTATACTTGGTTGCAACAGAGTCAACCATTGACATTGTCTTAGTTCAGGAGAATGACTTGTTCTCAGAATATGTGATTTATTACCTAAGTCGAGGCCTCGTAGGACCGGAACTCAATTATTCTCATATCAAAAAACTTGCATTGACAACAGTTCATGCTGTTCAACGGTTCCATCATTATGTTTTGTTTCGCAAGACCACCGTCAATGTTGTGGTGAATCCATTCCAGTACATGTTGACATGACGGGTAATAGGCGGAAATATCAGTAGATGGATAGTCATCCTCCAGGAGTTTGACTTAGATTTCATTTCAGCGAAATCCAAAAAGTCATTGGTCTTTGCAGAACTTATTTCGGAACTTCTGGTCGAGTCAGGTGACGTTGGGCCTGAAGAATCGCCTATCAGAGGAGATATGTTTTTTATCACATCTTCAGATGCTTGGCACGGATATATACTTATCTATCTCCAAAATTTGAAGTGCCCGGGCACCTCTGCCTCTCATGATGAGCGTCGACGTATACATCATCAGGCTAATAATTATCTCATTCTTGATGATACACTGTATTGGAGAGGTGTAGACTGCATCCTGCGCCAATGTATCACTCACGAAGAAGAAGTTATCATGCTTAACGATTTCCATACCGGATCATGTGGCGGTCATTTATCTGGGTTGGTGACAACCCAAAAGATTCTACGCGCTGGTTACTTCTAGCCGACACTAATCAAAGATTGTATCGAATCGGTTAAGAAGTTCCACCCATTCTAGATCTTATCTCGGAAGATGAGGGCACACCCCACTCCTATGTTTCCTATCATCAAAGTTGGTCCCTTCACCAAGTGGGGAATTGATTATACTACATGCAACCCTCCTTCAGTAAGAGGGCACCGTTATATCATCATAGCCATAGACTACTTCACAAAGTGGGTCGAAGCTATGCCAACGTTTAAATATGATGGAGAGACTACAACTCTCTTTTTATTTAACAAGATCATAGCAAGGTTCGGCGTCTCGAGGGAGATTGTCACTAACCATGGCAATCACTTTCAGAACCAGATGATGACCAAGTTAACATCAAATCTTGGGTTACGGCAAGAACATTCATCACCCTACTACCCTCAAGCAAATGGTCAGGTGGAAATTGTAAATAAATCTCTTAAGACCATCCTACAGAGAACGATCAACTCAGCCAAGTCAAATTGGCATTTGATGTTATGCTCGACATTATGGGCCTACCGAATGTCTATTAAGACTGCAACCGGGTTCTCACCTTTTCAACTCGTTTACGGGATGGAAGCAGTCTTGCCTATCGAATGTCAAATCCTGTCCCTAAAGATGGTAGTACATTTATTTCTAGACACTTCTCCAATTGAAGAACAGTTATTATACCTTGAGCAGCTCAATGAGCAATGTCATGATGCGGCCCTGGCCAATGAGGCTCACAAAAATAAATACAAGTGTCAATATGATAGATCTATTTGTCCTTGGATTTTCTCTGAAGGCAAGCTTGTTCTGGTCTATGAACAAGATAAGGACCCCCTGGGGGCAGGAAAATTCAAACCCATGTGGTTTAGAGCTTTCATCATAAAAGAGGTTCTAAAAAAGGGCGCTTATCATCTGGTGGACTTTGAAGGGAATGCTTTAGAAAAGCTTAGAAATGGGATCTACCTCAAGAAGTATTACTCATAGGCAGGTCACCATGGGTAACTTTTTGTAACATATGTATAGTCTTTATACTATTACTTTCTAGTTTCTTTTAGTATTATGGACGTGTCGTTTTTGATGTTATCTTTCATCACTGTAGGCTCAGGAGTTCTCGTTGTTTTTCCTGATTCAAGTTTTGAGCCTCATTTACTTGATTCCTTTTCACTCTTGACCTCACCCTTAGGACTCCCAAAAGACATTACAGGTCTTCTTTTAAGCCCTTTTCAGACCCTCTAAACATGAAAATATTGTCAAGCGATCTTGTGGGCTTTCACACTCGTTAAACTGAAATCTGAAGTCACATCTATCCAGCGGTAGTTTACCCCTTTTTCGGTCCGGACAATCAACTGTACGAACAAAGGTATACTCTATGGAACTTCGGTTCTCTAGAAGAGTACTCTAAGGTATCATTTTACCCCTTTTTTGGGCCTGAGGGACTAAATTTATGAAAAAGGAACCCCCACAAAGTCCATAGTTAAGCTCTTTTTAGACTCCCTAAAATTGAAAAGATCATCGAGTGACCTTATTCTTTCACACTTGTTAAAATGGTCCAGAAGAACATTCCCGACGGAGTCCATAGTTAATCTTTTTTCAGACTCCTTAAAAATGAAAAAATAGTTGAACGATCTTGTCTTTATCACACTCGTTAAAATGGTTTTGAATAGACATCTTGTCGGTGCTATTTTACCCATTTTTTGAACTGACTAGACTACCTTCGAAAAAGGTACCCCAGTGGAGTCTCCTTTTACATTTTTTTAGACTCTATAAATATGAAAAAACATTGAGCTTACCTTCTCTGGGCTCGTTAAACTTACATCGAAGGGCATTACCATTGTGTGTTTTATTAATCGCATTTTCATACCTGCGTCTTTGGCCTAATGCTGGCTCCATGTTGCTCTCAACTGAACCATCTGAAGAATGCCTTATACGCAAGCCCTGTAGCACTTTGTCTTTGCGTCTTGACACCTTTGGCCCCTGGAGAATTTTTTCCGAGTGTGCTTTTCTTGCATATGTCCCTTTGCCCTGGGCATCCCTGTGTTTCGTGCACTTGGAACTAGTATGTTTGCGACACTCGATCCTCCTTTGTAATGTAACATTCTTTTATTCTTTTTCCAAAATTATTGAAAAAAGACAAAAAAATCAAATATACCCCAAAAAGAGAAAGGGAAAAGTATTTTCTTTATTGGCAGCATAATGAGTTGCCCTTAGATAAAGCACATCTGTCTGTTTGTTCATCAAACTCTGGGATTTAATATGACCTTAGGAAGTTGTTCTCACTACATAGAGTTGTGTCCTCCTTTGTTTGGTTATTCTTCCAAACATATGGAGAGTTTACGTTGCCTCCTGCCTTGTAAACTTTTGTTAATGCTATGCTGCTTGAGTATCATCATTTGTCCTGCTATTGTCCAAGGGAAATTTTTACCAAGCATGAGTCAGCCCCTCTGCAGTTTATCTCTTTCCCTCATGCCCGACCATCCTGAACATCCAATCAAGTCTTTGTTCGAAATCAATGAAGCCTTCAGTCTGATCGTCAAGATTCTCTAGTCCATGATCGACGAGCCATCGAATACCTCTGGGTAGTGAAGTTGTACACTCATATTACACTCCTACCTGAGTTTTGAATATTTTGAAGTTGCTCGAGCTCTGGAGACCTCATCTCCAGCCATTAGGCCTTATCATCTTCTAGAAGATGGATACTCTACATTTATATCTTTTTTTATTTCGAAATGTAGCTCCATTGTGTATTGTTCGTGGCTACACTTTATATAGTTATATGACATGGATCTACAATGTATTTGATTGGTAGCCATGATTCTATTTTATCCTGAGCATGGGTATGCCCGCCTCGGTGAGACAATTGTTATTTTGCAGACGACACCTCCCGATTCCTAGTCCCTAGGCTCACTTGTTCGGCACATCGGTGAAGATTGTTAATGTATTTCGGCCATCAGATGCTCTTCTGACCTCACACATTAGGGGGCATCTTTTATAACCCTAATTTTCACTAGATATGCTTACCTGGCATTAGGCCATCTCAGATTCCTTCTTTGCCAAAACAATGTTGAACAACTCTTCTTAAAAACCTCTTTTATAAAGGCCCACGTGCCCTACTCCATTACTGAACGCATGTACACACTAGATGACCCAGAACAACCCATGTGTACCTACAAAAGCAAGAAAAAAGGAAAGTTTCCGACGTAACACACGGCTTTGGGTGAGTTAACTAAACCTTCTGACCATGCATGGTCGAGGGTTCGACTAAATACCTAGCTTCTTCTAGCCTATAAAATAAGGGTTAGGGGTCCCATTTGGAAGAGGAGAATCATAGTAGAGAAACTATACCCATTTGCACATTCTCTTTGTCCCAACCCTTTAGCATCCTTGTGCAAGGAGAGACACAGAGCAAAGAAGTTGGAGGATAGTTGAAGATGAGCTCGGGACTAGGTTCGCGGAGAAGTGGCTAGCTTCATCATTGTAAGTTGATTTATTAAAGTTGATAATAAAAAAATATTTTTCTCGTCCCGCCATATGAGGTGTTCATAGTTTATTGCATGCATATTTGAATCTTTAACCCATTAATCTGTAGATCAAATGCATGTAGAGTTCGTTGTTTATCTTGTGTGAATGAAGGTAAGCCTTGGGAGGAGAGCTGCAGTCAAAGAGCTATCAGGTAGGAAGAAGGATCATTATCAAATGTCTGAAATAAGGTATGCTCACTTAACTACATATTTTCTTAAGAATAATGGGGATTAGGTCCAAGACGACGGTAGAAAGTAGTATTCTTTAGGTCTTTTCTGCATGCATAATTTAACCCTAAATGCTAGTCCGTAGAGGGATTTCCCACTCACAACACCCATCTCCCAAAACGTTTTCCAAACCAAAAGTGAAGTGTATCATAACATCCAATGAGAAACTCAAGAACCATGTTAAATGATTTTCACACCAGAAAAAAACGACAAAAGGGTTCGAAAAGTGGCAAAAAAGGCCAAAAAAGTCTATAAATAGAAGTTGACAACTCATTTTCACCATTGCAAATTGAGAATTAAACAAAAATATAAAAAGACCCCTTTTCTAAAAGAGTTGATTATGGGAGATGCAGAGGATGAAATGAACTTCCACTCAGACCAGGTAATTACAAATCAACCCCTCTTGCATTTCCATACTTCATTTGTGCTTTTCTTTTAGTTATTGGGGGGGCGCGCCCTCCTAAAAAGGGGCGTCCCTGCGTGTACATGGAATATCTAAGGACAACTTGTGTATGCCCATGGGAAGAAAACAAACTGTACATATGCATATGCGACTGTGTCCAAGACAGCCCGCGTACACCCTCAATAACATGAAAAAAAATGAAAATATAAGAGCTAACTTTCCTTTTGGACTTGTCATGTCACATGATGTATGTCCATTGGAGAGAGAGGTATCACAAAGACATTGATATATTGGTCGATGAGGACCCTCCAACTATGGATGCATTAAGACAATGTGGTTTATGGAAGTTTTTTCAGTGTCCATTCATGAGGGCACAACCCAGGCTGTTGAATGCCTTGGTGGATTATTTGCACCCGAACACCGAGGAATTTATGATTGAGGGGAAGTCATTGACTCCAACGACTGAGGATATCTAATTTCTGACTCGCTTCTCGAGGAGAGGGGAACCAATAAACTTACGTGCATTCCCCCCTAGGCCCCACAACATCGTCAAGCTAATCAGAATGTATTGCTAGTCCAGCACTGAGAAATTAGGTTCTCAAGTGCCAATCCACAAGATTACCAACCTATCACTGAAGGTGATAGTTTTACTTATTGGATGGATCACTGGATCCGCTACCTTACATCAGGCCTCACAGACGCATATTCATTGTGCACTGTAGTGCTTAAATGCACGATTGTTCAACTAGAGCACGACCATGCTTGACTGCATGAAGAGACAACTCACTGAGTGTCGCAAGGAGAGTAAAACAAAATTTGGATTTGGTACCATTTTATATTCATTCTTCTTTGATAGGGTACCCAGTCTTAGTCCACGAGAGACAGTGTTGGGGCATGTGGCCTCACTCCTAGCAGTGTGTATATGGGTAGCACTGCTTCCTTGACAAGGGGGAGGAAGGACCATAGAGGCCTTCGATGATGCATTTTTTGACTGGTGGGCATGGTAGATTTCGGTGGTAGAATATTACCCCTACGTCAGGATCAACATTTCCAGGGATCCGTACATGATCATAATTCTTGGATCTAAGCAAGGAGAGATGGGTATGTTTATTTTTTAAATTTATTTAATTTTTAGTTTATTTTTAATATATATCATTTTTATGTGAATCAGAGTATCTGACAACTATGTATCTATTATGTATAGATGTGGGACTAGTGCATCCAGCAGTCTTCTCGAGGATGAGACGACATCCTCGACCAGAGGAAGTACCAACAGTAGTAGCAGCAGGGGGGACCTCCATCCAGAGTGGCTGAGAGAGTTCTAAGATGGGTGGAGCAGAACCTCATCGTGCTCACTCATGTGGTTCCCATGGCCAAGATCGAGGACTCCTGCCATCGATGCAGCCTCACGTAGTTGGGGTGCCACGGACCTAGGTCCAACTCTTCCAATGTTTTTAGAATGTCGTCGTTCACTATTGTAGGGCCAACATCCCCATTATTATCTATTATGGACCACTTATGTGTCGAGGGAACTCTTTTTATATTTTTGAGGGCATAAGCCCCGTGATGTATGCCAGATATGTATTTTTGAGGTGCTTGTGCCCACCTATGTACTCTAAGACTTTTGGTGTGTGTGTGTGTGTGTGTGTGTGTGTGTTTACATCTTTTATTGCTTATGGATCACATTTTTACAATGTATGTACATGTGTATGTGTGTGCTTCTTTTATGTGTGTGCAATATGCCAATCCGATACTTTATTAGCTAGAGTATCTGTCATTTGATTTAATCTCCCAGGAACATGGATATACGTAATGTTATCAAAGCATCGTTCTAAGAGACATGCCCTAAGGAATCATTGGTGTTGAGTAGGATAAAAAATGTGGTCAACCCCATTTAACTGGAACACAACCAGCTGAGCATCTAAGTAGACCCGGAGGTGAGAGATACCATGTGACAACGAATCATGAATCAACTATCCTTGAGGCATAAAAATCACCGAAGCTACAAAAGAGAGCCTCTGAGTGTGTCGTCTAGAGTCATGTGTGAACCCAAAAAAAACCTCTAATTCACTTGACATCTGCCATAGTGAAAAAGATGACATAAATAACGACACCTCCATAAAACAAAAAGATAAAAACTAACTATATAAGAACTACACAAATGTACAATTAGTCACCCAAGGCAACCAACCTATGAGTAATACTTCTTGAGGCAGAGCCCATTTCTAGGCTCTACCAAAGCATTTCCTTCACAGTCAACCAGATGATAAACGCCCTTCTTTAAGACCTCCTTCACTATGAAAGGTCTGAACTACATGGGTTTGAACTTGCCTACCCCCAGGGGATCCTTATCTTGGTCATAGACTAGGACAAGGTCGCCTTTGGAGAAAATATGAGGATGAACAGACCGATCATATTGACACTTGACTCATTGCTTATGAGCCTCATTAGCCAAGGATGCATCATGGCATTATTCATCAAGCTGCTCGAGATATAATAAGCGTTCCTCAAGCAGTGAAGTGTCTGGCAATAACTCTACTACCAACTTTAGAGATGGGATCTGACACTCTATAGGAAACACTGCCTCCAGCCCATAAACGAGTTGAAAAGGTGAGAAGTTGGTTGCATTCTTTACAGATGTTTGGTAGGCCCATAATGTCGAGTACAACATCAAATGCCAATTTGACTTGGAAAAATTGATCATTCGCTGCAGAATCGTCTTGAGGGACTTATTCACAGCTTCCACCTAACCATTCTCTTGTGGGTAGTAGGGTGATGAATGTTCTTGCCTCAACCCAAGATTTTATGTTAACTCAGACATCATTTTGTTCTAAAAGTGACTGTCATTTCAATGACAATCTCCTTCAGGATGTTGAACCTTGCTACTATCTGGTTAAAAATAAAGAGAGTTTTTGTTTCGCCATCATTATTGAACGTTGGCATAGCCTCGACCCACTTTTTGAAGTAGTATACTGCTACGATGATATAACGATGCCCCTTGGATGAAACTGAGTGGCATGTATTAAAATCAATCCCCCACTTGGTGAAGGGACCAACTGTAATGACGGGAAACATGGGAGCGGGGTGTGCTCTCATCTTCCAAGAGAAGATCTGACACGGGTGGCACTTCTTGACCGATTCAACTCAATACTTGATTAAGGTCGGCCAAAAGTAACCAACTCGAAGAGTCTTTTGGGTTTTTTCCAACCCAGACAAATGACCACCACATGCTCCAGTGTGGAATATGTTAATAACAAGTTCCTCTTCTTCATGAGTGAGACACCGACGAAGGATGCAATCTACACCTTGACGATACAAAGTGTCATCGAGTATGAGATAGTTTTTTGCATGATGGCATATACATCGACGATCATCATGAGAAGTAGAGGTGGGGCACTTCAAAGTATAGAGATAGACTAGTATATCTCCATACCAGGGATCCAAATATGAAATCTGAAAAACATCTCCTTTAATCAGTGATTCTTCGGGCGTAACATCACCTGATTTGACTGGAAGTTCCGAGATAAGTTCCACAAAGACCAATGAATTTTTGGATTTCACGGAAACAAAATCCAAGTCAAATTCCTGGAGGATAACAATCCATCTACTGATCTTTCCACCGATTACACGTCGTGTCAACACGTATTGGAAAGGATTCAGAATGGCAATGACAGTGGTCTTGCCAAGTAGAATATAATGACGAAACCATTGGACATCATGAACTGTTGCCAACGCAATCTTCTCAACGTGGGATTAATTGAGTTCTAGTCCAACCAGGCCTTGGCTCAGGTAATAAATCACATGCTCTTCAAGAAGATCGTCCTCTTGAACCAAGAACATATTGATGGTTGAATCTGCAGTGGCCAAGTACAATAAGAAATCTTTATTATAATTAGGAGGTCGGAGCAGAGGGGCAGACATGAGGGAACGTTTCAACGCTTTGAAAGAGAATTGAGCGGCTTCATCCCAATAGAAAGGGATTCCCTTTTTCCATAAACACATGAACCCTTTAGTGATCTCGGCATAGTTTGCGTTAAGACGCCGAAGAAATTTGGATTTTTCCTGTAAACTCTGAAGATGAGGGACTGTGCACGAGGGAGGCAATTGAACTATTTCCTCAACCTTTAGAGGATCGACCATGATCCCTGTTATCGAAACTATGAAACCTAAAAGATGACCCGACGTCACGCAAAAACTACATTTTTTGGGATTCAAGCAAATCTAATAGTAGCGACATCGCTCAAAGATAAGTCGTAGGTGCATGGGATGGTCATCTCTCTTACGATATCATGATGCTAAATCATCGATATAAGCCTCGACTATATGTTTGTGATACGGAAATAAAAATACATGGCCCACTGAAAGGTGGCTCCAGCATTCTTCAAGCCAAAAGGCATCTTCCGATAAGAAAATGTACCCCATGGACAGATAAAAGTTGTTTTATGTTGGTCTTTGGGCTTAATCTGAATCTGATTGTATCCTGAGAAACCATTCATGAAAGAAAAGACCTCACAACCTGCACATTCATCAAAAATATGGTCAATGAATGGGGTGGGGAAATTATCCTTTGGACAGGCCTTGTTCAAATCACATAAATCCTTACATACGTGAATCGTACCCTACTTTTTGTTGACCGAAACGAGATTTGACACCCATTGGGTCAACTGAATGGGGTAGATGAAACCGTCTTTGAGTAGTTTATTTTCTTCATCCTTAATAGTTGTTTCTTTTCGAGGATTCACTAGACGAAGCTTTTGTCAGACCATCTTGGCATTAGGGTAAGTTATGATTTCATGTTCAATGATTATTGGATCGATGCTTGGCATTTCCTCGTAAGACCAGGAAAAAATGCCGCGGAATTGCTTAAATAAATCTGTATAGATATGAATCTCTTCGGGGAGAAGTCCCCTCTGACAAAGACATTCTCCAAGGTGTCAGGGGTTCTGGAGATGTTGATAGGTATCATTTTAGCGATGGTTTCCATATTAAGCTCGGCATAAACTGTGTGCATAGCCAGAGGATTAATAGGACAAGACCTGTCTCTAGTCATAGTCAACACAAATTCACCTGCCTCTATTCTTCCTAACTCCGAGAGAAAATAAGATCTGTGATGGAGATCATCCCAAGGTCTATCTAGACCAGTCAATGCCTCTATAATTTCCTCATCATAGGGCAATACCAAGTCTAAGGAATCGATAGTGATGAGGGTACCTTGAGCCCAAATAGGCTCTAGAACTGAATCTAACTCATGTGCGGGAGTTGGATCGAGGTCGCCTGAATCTTGTTGGAAAATAGAGTACGCAAATTCTACCGTGGACAAGGGCATGGCCATGCCATGGTGCCCTGTCCCTTCCATCGTGGTCGATGGGGAAGGAATATTCCATGGATCATTAAAGTAAGTCGTACGGAACGATGACACTTGAAAAATTTCATCCCTAGTCTAGTCGGGGACAACCAATATGAGCTTGACATCATCGGAAGGAGGCGGGTAATCGAAAGTATCAATCAAAGGTGGGCACAAACCAACCCCTATGTTGACGACATCGAGATGATGGGTATAAATAATTGGGACCGTGGATGCCCCCGATGAAGGGTCGGGACAAGAGAAGGACAATTCATCAATGGATACGATCTGACCCTCGTGTGGAAACAACAAGACCCAAAAAACTATGGCAACCACTGCATGCATAACATACGTCCAACTCTTTCCTAACAGAAGTTTGTAGTTGAGAGGTGCATTGACCACTTCAACTTCGATTCACATGGTCTTCCCCCCTAACTACACGGGGAAAGAAGGGATGATCCCATGTGGTCTGAAGGAACGACCGTCGAAAGCAGTAAGCAGAGTAAGTGACGGAGACAAAACAGGTTGGCCAATAGCCTTCCAACATGCCAATGACATCACGCATGTCGAGGCACTCTCATCAACCACCATGCGAAAAATATTCTGAGTAAAAATTTTCGTCGTGTAAGCCACTACTCTCTGAAACGCAACATGGTATGGGAGACAATGTTTTAAGTCGGTCGTATCAAGCATGATCATTCCTAGATTGCAAGTCTCAGCAGATCCTAAGGCAGCTAATAGAGCCTTTCTCTACGAAGGGAAGCTCTGGAGGACCTCCAAAGAAGACATCGCGCAAGGGGTTTGTGACAAATCCTCCACCATAGAGTAGTTTTGGGTAGCCCTCGCATTTGGATTGTGAGAAGCTTTCTTGAATACCCCGTTTGGGATGCATTTCATTGTTTCACCCATCATCTTCTCAATCTGGAGAGGAACTGATGGGTCTACGGCTTCTTTACCCTTTTCAACAGTGTTTGGAATTCCTTAATCATGCGCCCTAGTTGTTATGTAGGCATCACCTTTCATTCGTTCATTATGTAGGAAATGGGTTCGTTAACACAACAGGTTGTTATTGCGCCAATAACTTTTGGGCCTCCGCAAGCCGAGGGCACAGGTGATTTAGGTGGTCTTCCTTGTAAAGGTTACACAGATACTTCAACTTTCTCTTTTCTATGTTTCCCTCGCTATCATTGTTCGTGGGTTTATTATCCCCCTTACCCTTCTTGTTTCAATGTTTCTTCTTTCTTTCAAGATTCTAGTGTGCCTTTGGGTTCGTCGACTGCACACTGTGTACGTCCGACATTTGAGTAGGGGGAGTAGTTGAACTATTGGTTTGGTTGGTCATTGTCTACTGCATCAACAATTGTTTCAATTGATTTGATAGCTGATCAATGGGATTTTCTTGTGCTGAACCAACTATACCATTAGCATGTGGTCCAGACTTTTGTCTAACCTTGTCAAAGATAGACTGTGGCACATCTAGAAAAAATTCATAGATTAAACCAGACTGAGAGTATATCAGTTCAAGTTGTTGAGCTCTCATTATCACCTCTTCCTCAAAAAACACTCCCACCGTTGCAACGTCCTTGGATAACTAAGGTACCAAAGACTTAAGGAACCACTCCAGTAGAAAAGTCGGTGGAACTGGTACATTTATCAAACTCTTCCTATGCTAGCATTCTCGGATGTGATCTGAGATATGATCATCCTCCGTTTGCTCAAAGTTGGCCAGCAATTCGGTGTCGGCATCATATCTCACAGGTATTTGGAAATGGTTTAGGAAATACATTGCCAACTCGGCAAAAGTAGAGTATCTTGAGCAGTCAAGCTTGATGTACCATTTCACGACACTCCCGATAAGAGTGCATTGAAACAAAATCAATTGTATGGAGTCGTCTCGCAATGAGTTCAATGAGAACCATAGGTTAAAAGTGGTCACGTGATCTCCTGGATCTTTGTTAGGCATACCTTCGAACTTCGGAATGTCCTATGGCAACTTCGTCAGCATGGGAGGCCAACACAGATCATGGTAGATTGGGTTGTTTAATAACCTCGACAAGTCTGTGTTGACCCTTGGTTATGAAAGTAAGTGAAGACTAAGGAAGAAAAGGAAAAATGTGAATTGCACGGAAGACATAGTGACTGTTACTGGGTCGAAGTGAGAAAAAGATCAGAAAGGATGGAGTGAAGTAAAAGGAATCATGTCATTGGACGAGGAGATCGAGGATGACAAATCAACAAGGAAGGAGTATCATGGACAACTCAACAAGTGGAAAAATCCATTGTTGGATGCTTTATAGCACCACATGAGAAGGAAGGAAAGACACGCTGGCGAAGCCCTGAAAATGAAGGTCAGGTTGACCTAGGGTTTTGGTATCTAGGGCTTTAACACCTAGGTTTCGGCCTAAGGATGTCGGTGAGTGATTGTAATGTATAAATAGAGGTCTAAAGGGCCTGGGATGGGTTGGTGTCAAGTTGGTGTTATGTTCATTGTGGTTGTCTTTGTCATTGTGTGATCGAGTGAGTAATATTATGTGAGAGAGTTCTGGTTAGTACGAGAGCCTTCTTTATTGTAAGATCTTCAGTTGGGTGCAAAGATCAACCCTGCAGCTGGGTGTGCAGGGAGGGGAGAGATAGAGAGGAGAAGAAAGAAATTTTGCTAGCTGAGAGCACAGACAAGAACTATATGCTTTGCCTTAATATATTATAAAGAATAGTTATGTGGATGTAGCCATAGAGAGAGGGTGAACCACGTATACCTTGTGTTGTGTGTGATTAATGCTATGATCTTTTCCTTTGATATACTGGTATTGCATTATTGTGTTAGATCTGATAGATGTGTGGAATAGATCTAAGTTGATAAGTGATATATGCATGTTGTATTGTTCTATTTTTGGATCCACTTGATATTTTCCTTGGTTGTAGACATGTTTTTCCTGCAACCCCACCATAGTTGCTTCGGGTGAGACTACATCTGCTTCGCAGGTATAGTTGAAAGGGCCAGTAGTTAGGGCTTGTTGGTGAGCTCTTGGAGCTGAACCCTGGGTTTGCCCCTGTGCCAACAAATGGTTTTGTTGTTGGGACAAGAATCTTCTTGAGGGAATGTCAAGGTGGTTCCCATCAAAGACAGAGATTCAGAAGTGGATAGAGGATCAAGAAAAGGACTTCGTTGAAGCCCATAACAAGAACCCTAATCTTAGTACATAGGATTGGTTAGGAAGATATATATTTACTGACATACACAAGATTTTCTTTGGAGGAATATATCAGGAGCTATACGAGTGGTTAGCTAGGTTAGAAGATACCCAGTTTGAGTTCATATCTAGGCCACCAGTGGTCTGGACGTTGGCGCTAATCTAGAAGGTCAAGAGAGTTGATAACACCTTGTCAAGAGCATTAGACCACTAGTTTGATAGAACCATTGGAGGGTACATCACCGAGTTTGTTGTTGACAGAGTAGAGTCATATAGCCAAGCGAAGAGATATTTCTTCAAGGGACACAGAGGAATTTTTTACATTTTTTGAAGTTGAGGATCAGGATGTTATTACATGAGAAGAACATCTTGAAGATACAGTAGATTGGTTGGATATGGAAAAGATAATGTTTAGGAATTCAGATAGCGACAACGACACAGAGGCTAGACATATGCACAGTGTGAGAGCATTCAGAGAAGTTCACCTTGTGAACCTGTTTAATAAGAACTATGGGGATGAGGGTTTCTACAATGGAGAAAAGGTAGATCTGACGGACGAAGAGCATTCATAGCCCATTAGAGAAGAGGAAGGGAAATTTGAAGAGCCTCGTTGGGATGAGCCAGAAACTTCAGGAACTACATAGACTATTGAAGTAATTACTATTGTTCCTCCTATTGATTCAATAGCATTAAGAAATCAGAGTAATCCAAGTCACCAGAGTGTTTAGAGCACTATCACTAGCAACCCACCATATACTCAGTCAAGAACCCTGGGAAGATCTATGGCAGATGAGATGAGGCTCCCTATTTTTAGGGGAGATGGGTCTGAAGACCCTGATCAACAATGGTTCCTATGTGAAGTCGTATGGAATATTAAAAATGTTACCAACGAAGTTGTTAAAAAAATCAGTTCATCACCACTCTAAGGGATTGCGCACTGAGCTGGTACATGAAGCTTGTCCAAGGACTTGCACAGCCTAAGCCGTTGAATGAGATCAAGAATGCATTGATTGCAGAGTTCAAGAAACCCAAATCAGAATCACAAGGTATTACAGAGATGAAAGAGATCAAGCAGAAGGTAGTTGAACCTGTTTGGGAATTCGATCAGAGATTCAAGACCTTAACCTTTCGATTGACTTTTCAGATCCTAGATGAGCAAAACAAAGAATGGTTCATTGTTTCCCTCTTACCACACATCAGAGTTCCTCTGATGCAATAGAAGATCACTTCACAAGCTAAGGTACTAGAGATTTCCATGAAGTTAGAGTCAGCCCCTATGGGAGAATCCAGCTCAGGTATGAGTCAACTAACTAGTTTGTCTCTGCAGGTCAAAGATATGAAGAACGCCAAGGGAAAATATAAAAGAGAAGAAATATGGTGTGTCAGATGCAAATCAGAAGGCAATGACAAGGAACACTGCCCCTTATTTCATGAATACTTGGCCTCTAGAGCTCTGATCCCTTTGAAGCAAGTCACCCTACCCTGATGCAAGGTATGTAGAAATAGACATCGCCCTGGTGAGTGCTATTATGTGAAAAAATATGTCCAGACACCCACAAATTTGTATTTCACATTCTGTAAGTCCATGGGCATTGATGATAGAGATTGTAGGGCTTATGACCTCATGCATGAAAGGTTAAGAGACATATACAAAATTCAAGGTGAAGTACAACAAGAAGGAAACATTACGCAGTACAACTCCCCTAGGAGAGGAAACTTCAATCCTCGCAGTGGATTCAAAGGACGAGGAGGAGGAGGAGGTATGGGTCGAGGTCAAGTACAGATCATCTGTTACAACTGCGCACAACCAGGACACTTAGCAAGGGGCTGTTAGAAGCCTTGCACTACTTGCAGCTACTGCAGTTCCTTCGAACACGTTATAGAATATTTTCCTGTGCTGCTAGCGAAGCTTCAGGAAAGACGAGGACCTTGGTAGAACCCCTAAGTGAAACTGATATATGCTTAACCTCGCGGAGAATACCCTAGAGTCGATGTTATCACTAGAGGAGGCGTTGTTACAGGAGAAGACAGACTGACCCAAGGAAAGACTACAAAAGACTCAAGAGTCAGGAAAGCTACAGAGAAGACCAAAATTTTGATGCAAGGAAAGAAAGAAAAATATTTGAGGAGGCAAGAAACGAGTTCAAACCAGAACAAGGTTCTTCATCAAAGACATGGATAGAATTAAGAGAATATGGAATTCCTCTGGCATTCGATCATTCTGCTTTGCCAAAAGAAGGAAAATAGGTAAGCAATCTCATGGAATTTTTATATACTTGTATTAAGTTGATTCACAATGAGAGAGTTGTACAAGAGCTACAAAATTTAATCAGACAGTATGAGCTAGGAAAGATAGACCCCTTACTGAATAGGGAAGTACACCAAATCACTAAAAAGAGAAGGAAAAATAAGGAATTACACTTGAATGCTCAAATAGGATAATATCATATAGACTATGTGGTCCTCGACTTAGGGTCGGAGGTCAATGTTATGACGAAGCAAACCTAGGCACTGATGGGAAAACCGAAGTTGATCTACTCCCTTATCAGGATTAGGATGGCTAATCAAAAAGTAGTAATCACCTTTGGTAGATTGGAATATGTCCCTATGGACATCGACATAGTAAGAACGTTTGCAGATTTTGAGGTAATTGAGATAGTTGATGACAGGTGCCCTTACCCTGCGTTGTTAGGAATTGATTGGGCTTTCAATAATTCCATTGTGGTTGATTTAAAGAAAATATGAATGACTTTTGAAATAGATGGCCTTATGTTCATTACACCTTTAGATCTAGACGAAGGTCATCGATACACAGAACCTATCAGAGAAGAAGACTGCGCATATGAACTGGAAAACATATACAAATTAACAGCCAAGCAACAAGATTACATTAATCCTATAGTCGATGGAAACCTAAGTTGGCGAAGTGATAGTGCATGTTCTTCAGATTCATAAGAAGCACTGGAGAACTGCTAGAACAAGATGTATAAAGTATCTACAAGGAGATGTGCTAGATTAACTATAGAAGTTCGCTAGATCGACACAACAGTAAGTAACTTTCACACTTTTGATGGTCTGAATCCTTTAGAAACCTTATTTTCAGAATTCGAAGAAAGTGTACCAACACAACAAATATTGTTGGCAATGGATAAGGCCTTGAAAGAAACACTAGCAAGATGGTGGGGGACACACGAAAACAACATTACAGAATGGGTACAATGTCGTACCCTGATGACTGTGTGGTTCTCATCACAAGTTGAAGGCTGCAAAGTTCATTACACCAGTGGAAGCTGCCCAAAGGACCATGTGTGAAATTGCAAGGAACCCTGGAGAACCATTCCTCAAGAGCAGAGGGTGCACAAATTTATTAACACACTAGACACAACCCTTATCAATTGGTACCTTCAAGCAAAGTTGTGCCTCATCACTACAGATTGGGAAGGTATGACTCAGAACTTTGTAACCACCTTCTTATTTGACAATCAATATCCTTCATTATATCAAGGGTTACATATTGTAAGACATAAAGTATTCATGGAGGCCTCTAGCCCCCCTTTAGAACAAGAAGAGGATGAATGGACTGTGCCTCTCCAGAAACTTCAAGGCGGTTACAACATCAATGTTGATGAAGATGGTGATCCTAGGAAGGTGAACATTGCTGAAACAAAAGTCCAAGGAGATGTAAAATGACCAGGACTTGAGCTACCATTCATCGGACAACCGATCAAGATTAAGAAGATCAATATTGGAACAGAGAAAACACCGAAGCTTGCAAATGTTAGATATTACTGGGATGTTGCTACTATTGAAAAAATAGTAGAGTTACTGCATGAATATTAGGACTTGTTTCCAACCAAGTTCACTGATATGAAGGGGATTAAAGGGCCTATGGGAGAGATTAGGATACCTTTGAGACTAGATGCAAGAACAATCAAATAGAGACCCTACATATTGAACCCTAAGTATAAATAGAAAGTGAATATTGAGCTCGATAGAATGTTGGAAGTAGGAATTATAGAACCTGCCGAAGAGTCAGAGTGAATTAGCCCTATGGTAGTGCAAGACAAGAAGATAGGAGAGATCAGGATCTGTGTAGATCTTAGGAAGCTGAGCGATGCCTATTTGCATGGCCCCTTCCCTACTCCATTCACCGACGAAGTGTTATATAATGTGGGAGGCTAGGAGGTATATTCTTTTACAGATGGATTTTCAGTATAACATCAGATATGGATTGCCAAGGAACACCGCCATAAGAATTCCAGGGTGGTGGTCGAAGCATTCAAGGAGTTTCTGCATAAATTTCTAGAAGCATATTTTGATGATTGGACTATTTTTAGTTTATTGAAAAATCATATTGAATGTCTAAGGTTAATGTTGGACAAATGCAGGCAATGTCAAATTTCCTTGAATCTGAAGAAATGCATGTTCTTTTCACTATTTGGAGTGTTGTTAGGCCATATTGTATGCAAGTAGGGATTGCTGGCAGATCCATCTAAAATTGCTATTATAGTTGATTTACCCCCTCCTACTTCAGTCAAACAGTTGCGCACTACACTGGGACATACTGGATATTACAGGAAGTTCATTAGAGGATATTCCCATATTACAACACCTATGCAAAATCTTTTGAAGAAATACTATCAGTTTAGTTGGACATAAGAATTCTAGTAGATCTTCGACACACTGAAATGGAAAATGGTTACTGCGCCCATTCTGGTTTTCCTAGATTGGAGCAAGGAATTTCATGTGCATGTCGATGCATCTTCCATTGCGTTGGGAGTTTTGTTAGCACAACTTGGCAAAGGAGATATTGACCATCTGTTAGCTTTTTCTAGCAGGAAGCTATCAACAACTAAGATTACTTACACCACCACTAGGAGAGAAGGATTAACCATGGTGTATGCACTGCATAAATTTTGCCACTACTTGTTGGGAGGACACTTTAAAATGTTTACTGATCACTCTACGCTAAAATACCTAGTCAACAAGCTAGTGTTGGGGGGAGAATATGCAGATGGCTTCTGCTATTTTAGGAATATGACTT
Source organism: Picea sitchensis (assembly GCA_010110895.2). Classification (NCBI taxonomy): domain Eukaryota; kingdom Viridiplantae; phylum Streptophyta; class Pinopsida; order Pinales; family Pinaceae; genus Picea; species Picea sitchensis. The sequence continues at coordinate 80,052 of SNQJ01S0065601.1, forward strand.
TGATATCGTAGTTAAGCAAGGAAGAATGAACAAACGTCCTAACCATTTGTCTAGGTCGGAACATGGAGAAGAGATGACTAGTTTGGAGGATACACTGTCGGATGCACAGTTATTGGCCATTAGAAATATTGATGACCACTTCACAGATATCATCCAGTTCTTGTCAACAAGAATGGAAGCTAGTGAGTATACAATTTCCCAGAAGAAACAACTAGTAGTGCGCATTGTCGACTTTTCACTTATAGCTGGAAATATATACATGATGGGACCTGATGAGATATTGAGAAGGTGTGTTATAGAGGAAGAGCAACCATTGATCCTCGCAAAAGCTAATGAAGGCATCACAGGAGGACATTTATGCAGGGAAAGAAACTGTGCAGAAGGTTCTTAGAGTTGGCCTTTGGTGGCCTACCTTACACAGAGATGCTAAAGACTATTACAGAGCCTGTGATGCATGCCAAAGAGTTGGGAAACCATCCAGAAGAGATGATATGCCATTAGCACCATAGCTGACCCTACAAGAATTTGAGAAATGGTCCATTGACTTCGTGGGAACTATAAACCCACCAGGAAAGCACACAGGAGAAAGGTACATAATTACTACGACAGAGTACTTGACTATATGGGCCGAAGCCATAGCAGTTAAGGACTGTAGTGAAACTACAGTTGCGTGCTTCATATTTGATGACATCATAACCAGGTTTGGATTCCCAAATATTTTTATGAGTGATCAAGCCACAAATTTCATAAATAAAACAATTGAATCCCTGAATGAGGAATTTGCAGTCCACCATCAGAAGAGCACACCTTACCATCCACAAGAAAATGGAGTAGTAGAAGCATTCAACAAGATCTTGGATACAACATTGATGAAGATTTGTAGTGTGAACTGGGATGATTGGGATTTAAGAGTACCGGCATTACTATGGGCCTACAAAACCACTTACAAGAAGCTAACAATGCAGACCCCTTTTAAGTTGGTGTATGGTCTCAAAGCCATTGTCCCAATGGAATATTTGGTACCAAGCCTAAGAATTGTTGCCTTTACAGATATGGATGACACTGGAGTTGTTCGAGAGAGGCTTTCACAGTTGGTTGAACTAGAAGAAGATAGATTTATTGCATCATTCCATCAGCAGGTATAGAAGGAAAGAGAGAAGGCCTATCATGACAGGCACATCAAGAAGAAGGCATTTAAACAAGGTGATCTAGTACTGGTATATGACAGTAAGTTCATCAAACACCCTGGGAAGTTCAGAATGCATTGGATTGGGCCATATGAGATCACCTATGCTACAAAAGGAGGAGCTACGTAGTTGAATACTTTGAATGGAGAATGGAAGGAAGGATTAGTGAATGGGAGCCGACTGAAGTTATACTATGACAACCAATTGCCTTGAATCTCTCAGTAAAAGAATAAGGAAAAGGGTTGAGGTACTAGGTGCAGTTGAAACTGGGTACCATACATAGAAAAGGCAGTCTGCACAAGGAAGGAGAGGAGGCATAGAGAAAAAAGCGAAGGTTGCACTGCGCAGTCTGAAGTCAAAGTAAAATATAAAGGATGGATCTAAAGTGCCTTGGGATGAGTCATAGGTGAGTGTTAGGGGCCTGTTGGCCCTTAGTTATGAAAGTAAGAGAAGACCAAGGAAGAAAAGGCAAAATGTGAACTGCGCGGAAGACACAGTGATTGTTACTGGGTCAAAGTGAGAAAAAGAGAAGAAAGGACGGAGCAAAGTGAAATGAAGCAAGTCGTCGGATGAGGAGATCGAGGATGATAGATCAGCAAGGAAGGAGGATCGTGGAAAAATCAGCAAGCAAAAAAAGCCACCGTTAGATGCTTTGGAGCATCGGCCGAGAAGGAAGGAAAGACAGGTTGGCGAAGCCCTGAAAACGTGGGTCAGGTTGACCTAGGGTTTTAGACACCTAGGGTTTTGGTATCTAGGGTTTTGACACCTAGGTTTCATCCTAAGGATGTTGGTGAGTGATTGTAATGTATAAATAGAGGTCTAAAGGACCTGGGATGGGTTGGTGTCAATTTGGTGTTATGATCATTGTGGTTGTCTTTTTCATTGTGTGATCGAGTGAGTAATATTATTTGAGAGAGAAGTGTTGAGTACGAGATCCTTTTGTATTGTAAGATCTTTAGCTAGGTGCGAAGATCAAACCTACAACTGGGTTCCTAGGGAGGGGAGAGATAAAGAGGAAAAGAAAGAAGATCTACTAGCTGAGAGCGCAGACAAGAACCATATGCTTCACCTTAATGTATTATAAAGCACAAATCTGTGGGCGTAGCCCTAGAGAGAGGGTGAACCACGTATACCTTGTTTTGTGTGTGATTGATGCTATATTCTTTTCCTTTGATATACTAGTATTTCATTACTGTGTTAGATCTGATATATGCGTGGAATAGATCTAAGTTGATAAGTGATATATGCATGTTGTATTGTTCTAGTGTTGGATCCACTTGATATTTCCCTTGGCTATAGACATATTTGTCCTACAATCCCCCCATAGATGCTTCGGGTGAGATTACATATGCTTCGTAGGTGTAGCCGAAAGGGCTAGTAGTTAGGGCTTGTTGGTGCACTCTTGGAGTTGAACCCTGGTTCTTCCCCTATTCCAACAGTCTATCAAATGTAACTTCACCAGAAATGGTAGTTTGGGTTGTTGACTATGTAGATGAAGAAAGGATCCTGGATTTTGACTGGCACTAGGCTATCAGGAAAAGTTATGTTGTTGAACAGGGTTCCAGTAAATACCATGGCCTTGGCCATCATTCAGATATTGCATTTGTTGGGACATCATAGGTTGATTCCCATAGTTGGACATTGAGGGTTTGTTGGGGATTTCTCCCTGCATTGTGTTCCAAAGATTCTCGAAAGGGTTTCCCCCTGCCAATTTGACGAGCATAGGTACTGAGCATTTCTCGAGGTTCCATTAACCATGGAATGGGTTGCCCCTCGTCATCATCCCTAATGAGGGAACTGCTCCCTGCTATAGATTCCAGATTCCTTGTGAGGAAAATATTCCTGTGTTTTCCCCCTGTTTAGGAATAGTACCCTGCAGAGGATTATTTTGTCCAAAACCAGGATTTCCATTGGCCGAGATGGTAGTCGATGAGAAATCGTTTTTACCAAAAACACTGAACAAAGAGAATGAAATAGAACCCACAAGCATGGTGTAGGAAGAAGGTCCTATAATACTTGCTCCGAACAAGTTGTAGTTCATGTTCTGCCAAACGGGTTGTTGGGGAGAAGCATCAAGTGAGGAGAACGAAGGAGGTATATGACCTTCGTCATAAGGGAAAGCATTATAGGGAACTGAGGTGCCCCCCATGTACCCTTGCAAAGGATAATTTGAGCTCCCTTCTCCGAGACCCATGGTTTGTAAGGTGGAGTAGGAGAGGACTGAGTTCATATCAAAGCTGGGCATCCCGTATGAAAATAGAGGGCCTGTCGCACTCTGTGTGAACGGAGCAGTGATTTCCACCATAGATGAAATTGGAACACTGCCATAAGTAGAGGCAGTCGAGACCATGGTGGTCCAGACTAGAAAAGGTGGGATAGGAGGTGGAATGCCCCCAGTGATGACAATCGTTGAGGGAGTGTGAGGACTCCCAGACGAAGTACCAACATTTTCTTCCATCGTTGCTTGCAAGACTATTTGACGTTCATGATGTGTTACCCTTGGGGGGGAAGGTTGTATCAAAAGTGGCGTCGACAAGTCAGTGATCAAAGGGTTATAATTCTTGAGAGATTCCACTCTAAGGTTATAAATGGTCAGTTCCTCTGGATTCGAGTGTTCTCCTCTTGGGGATGGCTTAGGTATAGTTTCCTATGGGCTGGTCACCTCAAATGACCCTTGCTGATCAAGTATTCGCTGTAATGGTGGAGGGGGTGGCTCCAATGTAACCGGTGGCAAGCCCTAAAGCCTTCGCGACCAAAGGATCTCTTGATGTTCCACTTTGTGAGAAGATCAACGACACAGTAAGGATTTTACTAAAGTTGAAAACCATCACACACTAGAAAAGTTCCTATGAGATAAAGCAATCAAACCTCTAACTAGTTGGAAGAATAGTTACGCCAACCAACACTAGAGAAACTTACTCGTGCAAGTGCAACTTGAATACGAAAGCACCCTCTGGGTATACTCTCTAAAGAGTGGCCCGACGTCTGCCCTAGGTATCATGGTATACCCCCGCAGTCACTTGTGTAAGTCACTATAATAAAGGCAACTAGGTTGCCAGCTCGCGAACAGTCACTAGGCGGGTACAGTCGATAGTTGAGTAGACTGCAATGAGGAGGGTATCAAGATCAAAACCTATAGAGGGTATCGAAAGAAAGTGGCCTGGAAGAAAACTAAGGACCTCGAACGGATTCAAGATCCACAAAGCTTCGTGGCAAACGCGACCGACATAATCCCATGAAAAGTCCTCTATATGTGTTCCCCACTATGCTTGGTCTGTCTTTGGAGGGGTTATCTTCTCTACCTTTCCACATGTGACCTCATGTTTATCCCCTGTGTTAGAGGGGGGTCCCAGATAACTTTCACGTTTACTGGAATTTTTGCACTCCCTACATCTGACACGTATTTTTTTCTGTAAGCCTTGAAGAGTTTCCTCTCCAACCTAAATCAAGGCTCTATCCTAGACTCGTTGACTGACCCTACAAACATAAAGTCTAGTTAATTTTAATTAGCGTTGATTTTAAGTGTCTTGTTTTAAGTCAAGGAAGCGACAATGAAACTAGTGGTGTGTTTTGAGAGATGAAGGAGAAATAAACGAATTGAAATCAAAATTACTTATATTTGACAAATAAAGATTTGCAATTTTAACTCTTTAACCAACTTTTCGTAACTACTTTTTTTTCTAAGATATTTTAAAGGAAAACCTAAAACGAAATTTCACTCGACTACAAGCTACTTAATTTTCTAAGCAATCAGTAAAGAACTTAAGAAAAGCACTATTTTTTCCTGACAAGAAATATAACTAACCTAACTACTTAACCAAACTAAGAAATGAAATTTTTTTCTATTTTTATGCTTCAAACAAGAAACTTGAAATAAATTCTTTTTCTTTTTCTTTAAAGCAAGCAAAAGGGGAAAAAGTAAAAAAACAAGACAAGACCAAAAAATGACTTTTGGCCTACTGTGGATCGCAAGGA
>SNQJ01S0065602.1:16157-27313 GCA_010110895.2 Picea sitchensis
TTTTATAATTTGCGCATAATTTCATAACTCTTTCACATGCATACACAGTCGGGTTTTCATATTCCAAGTTTTTAATCCTGGTCAAAATAGTTAAGTCAGGGGGTTACTCCTCATAGGAGTGTTTCATACGAAGTTTATGCGCGACTGGTGCATGAGCCCAATCAGGTCGAGTGTTGTAACCATGCTCTGATACCACTTTGTAACACACCCACTACCATAATTCAAAATTTTTGGTTTATTTCTCAATAACGAGAATCCTTCAGAGCTTGCATTAGCGAAATGCCAATCCCCGATTCAATATCGAGATTCGGGGTTTCGGACATTCCGCTGTCGAGAGTACCTATCCTCTCGAATCCCCGATCACCGATGGGACAAATTTCCGATGTGCCCCTTTTTCACCAGCCCCTTCTAGCGTACTACTGGTCCACGTGACCTACGTTCATATGCCCACAGTCATATGCTTCTGTCGGGGTTTCTTCTATCAGGGTTTTGACACCCACGATATTTTGGCGACTTGAATCACCGATCTCCGAATCGCTCCTTTGTTGCCTCAGCCCCACTTGGCTAAGCCTTTGTCCCACACGACCGACTCCTATATGACCACAGCCACAACTTCTCATCGGGGTTTCGGGGTTTGCGGTGCCGAGGTGCACATGTACCCGGAACTCCCGATCCTCTGATCCCCGATGTGCTTCAGGCCTCCAAGCTAGGCCCTGGCCAATCTAACCACTAATCTCGGGACCGTATTCCTACCTCTCGTCGGGGCTACGGGGTTTCCAATGTCGTAAAACACTTACCCATAGGTTTCCCGATCTCTCGAACACCGATTCTTCGTCAAGCTGACAGCTGGGTCCCACTACGGCTCTTTCTCTCAGCTTCGCTATTCAGACAGTTGTTCCCCACTACGACTCTTACCTTCTCCTTCACTGGCCTGAAGGATTAAAATTCTCTCCAAATCCCTTAACGGGACTTTCCAACACCTGTCCTCTGCTCGGGTGCCTATGGCCCACACTCCAGTGGTGATCGGGAAATCGCGTATCGGAGTTTTGTGATTTCTAATGCTCGTTCACAGACACTTCCAAGTCCCGAAACCCGGTACGAATGACACCTATCCTCCACTGAAACACTATGACTGTGGGACCATCGGGTTTTGGGATTTCACGACTTCTCCTATCGTGAGTTCCTCGTCACCAAGAATCCCGAAATGTCGATCCCCGATGCACGTGTGAGCTCTCTCCACGTCACCACTTCCTCATCGCTCTATCGGGTATCGCGAAATCGTGATTTCTAGTGCAACAGTTCCATTGTATGCGGAAACCCAAAAATATCGAACCCCGACTCCTTAAGATCCTCGGACACGCGTCCCTCAGATCGAACGGCTCTGACCGTGTCGGTAATTCACGGATCACGATTTCATTGTGCAAGAGTCTCACGACTCCGGAAAACCCGATATCCTGAACTCCGACTCTCCGGGATCTCTCGCCACGCGTCCTCGCTGATGGATGGTTCTGATTCTATTGGGAAATCGCGGATCATGATTTCAACATGCTCGAGTCTCTTGTCCTCGGAAACCCCGATTCTCCGATGAGCTGAACCCCAACTCATCTCCGGATGTCTAACGCGTTTCCTGCCGGGATCAACGGCTGAGATCCTTTCTCGGGATTTCGATAACTACAGGGTCTCGATTCTCTGCCTTAACAAAACCCTGATGACCATGATATCCCGATGACTTCTCCAGGACTCTTCCTCTGCACACTAGGGTTTAAACCCGACGCAACTTCTCGATATCTAACGGCTGACGGGATTTCGTCAATCTTCTTTGTAAGATCCTGACCGTCGATTTCTTCCTCCTTGAAGACCTTCTTGAGAATGGATAAGTATCCCTTCTCCCAAGAGGGAATCTCTACAAGAGATCTATTCAAGGGCTTTCCTGGAGAGGGATAGGGGAAACAGCTTCTCAAGGACGGGTTGGGAGCCTAACTTAGCTCAATCTAAGCATAACTAGATTTATTTATCAACGTAAGTTGTGCATGGTCTCCTCTGTGATGAGCATATATCAACTCATTCATATCAAACACTACACGGACACTCTTATGCTAAAATTGTTTGCAATTTCACAGTTCTATGAGCTAATATCTACTCATTCTTATCAATTACTGCACAGACATTCTTACATAGGAAGCATTTACAATTCCACATGTCTATGAGCATATGTGACAGCATATAAATTTCAAGATGCAATATGAACAAAACACTTATCAGAAATAACTTCAGAAATGGGTGCAACTGCTAAGAGGGGTGCTCGTTTCCACCCAACCGTAGGCGTAGCCACTCCCCACGGATTTACCACTAGCCACCCCCGAGCCGATACCACGATGTTGTTGAGACTGCGTCTCTCTGTCTGCCAGTGATCAGGAGCGAAGGTTGCAATCCTTCCTCTCTGCTATCACTCACCCTGTGTAATTGCCAGAGTTCCCCTCGCGTCCTCTCCCTCAATCGCTTCTGCCATACGACTTATCCTCTCGCGAGGTTTCATGTGCCACGATTACCCTCGCGCTGTCAGTCAGGATGGCTCTCCAAACAGGCGGTTCACCTTCCCATCCCTCATCAAGCCATCAACCTACCAGCCTGCAAGGCATTAAATTTTAGGGCCAGTGAGCCGCTTTTGGTTCTCCGGGCCAGTGGAGTCCAAATACGGTATTTAATTCTCGGTGGAAGTTAACGCCCCCTTTCCAGGTGTTCTCCACCGCCATCGTGGTCTCTTTTCTGCACATCCCCTCTCAGCAGTCCTGAAATAAATTCAAAATATTATTCACATTCATTGACCTCCTTCTGCAGGTCCATTTACATCACATATTCATACTTATGAGTTTTCCATAGTCCTTGGCCAGTCCAGTTATATTTACAAACTGGGGGAAACAGGGTGTTACACCAAGGCACTTCAAATCTGATCCTTCTGTTTCACTTCGACTTTGGACTGCGCAGTGCAGCCTTTGCTTTCTGCTTTATGTCGCCTTCCCATCCTTGTGCAGATTGACTTTTCTATGTCTGGTACCCAGTTTCAACTGCACCTGGTACCTAGACCCTTTTCTCCTTGCTTTTACTGAGATCTGCGGGGTAGTTGGTTTTCATAATACAACTTCAGTCGACTCCCATTCACTAATCCTTCTTTCCATTCTCCCTTCAACGTCTTCAGTTGCACAACTCCTCCTTCTATAACATAGGTGATCTCATATGGTCCAAGCCAATGCATTATGAACGTCCCTGGATTTCTTATAAATTTACTGTCATACACCAGTACTAAATCACCTTGCTTAAATGCCTTCTTCTTGATGTGTCTGTCATGATAGGCCTTCTCTCTTTCCTTTTGTACCTGTTGATGGAATCCTGCAATAAATCTGTCTTCTTCTAGTTCAACTAGCTGGGTAAGCCTCTCACGAACAACGCCAGTATCATCCATGTCTATAAATGCATCAATTCTTAAGCTTGGCACCAAGTACTCCATCGGGACAACAACTTCGAGACCATAAACCAAAGGCTTGCTTTTTCGTACTTCACTCCATATTTTCTTCTCTTTTGCTTACTTCGACCCAGTGACAGTCACTGTGTGTCCCACGCAGTTCGCGTTTGACCTTTTCTTCCTCGATCTTCACTTCCTTCCATAACCAAGGGCCAACACATATATTTGAGGATGGTAGGCCATGCTAAATTCCAACTGTGTTTCCAAGCCTACAAACAAGACTTTCCAGAAATTTGAGGTGAACTTACCATTTCTATCTGATATTATGGTTTTAGGAAATCCATGCAACCTAAAACTTTCTTTGATAAAAATGTTTTCAACATATATGGATTTAAAAGTATCTTTTATGGGGATTAATTGAGCTACCTTGCTCAAGTTATCCACTACAGCCATGATCACATCATGTTGTTTGATTTTCTTCGACAATCCTGTAATAAAATCCATGAAAATTATTTCTCATTTCCACTCTAGAATATGCAAAGGCTGCAATAACCCAGCAGAATGTCTATGCTCAACTTTCACCTATTGGAACTCTAAATATTTTGCAATGTATTGAGAAACATCCTGCTTCATTCCAGGCCAATAATATAGTTTTCTAACTATTATCACCATTTTATGGTAACCAGGGTGACCTACATATGGTTTCCTATGGAACTCGTCCATAATCAAGCACCTCAAATCTACTGAATTAGGCACATACACCCTTTTGTTATACAAAAATAGACTATCATCCCCAAGATAATATCATTCATACCTCTTTTCCCTGGGTTCTTTTTGTAACCATTTCTTCACTTGATTAAAGAACTCATATTCCTACAAGAGGGTCTTAATCCTTTGTTGAATGTCAGGATCTCCTACACTTAATCCTCTGCCATTCTATTCTCCTTCCCTTTAATTTGCTTGATTTCAAAATAAAACTAGATGATCAACACCATCCACCTGGAATGTCTAGCATTCAACCTTGGTTGGTCGAGTAGTTACTTCATACCATAGTTGTTTGTCATGATTATAAATCTTCACTCAAGCAAGTAGTGCTTCCACATATTCAAGGAATGCATGATTGTTGTTAAATCCATATCGTGGGTGACATACTTCTTCTCATGCTCATTTAATTCTCATGATTCATAACAAATCATTTATCCTTCTTGCATGAGAACTCCATGAGGTCCTTCTTTGCAAGCAACTGTGTAAACCAAGAAATCATTTTTGGGCTTCATAGTCTTTAGAATATGGGAATTAGTTAATATATTCTTCAACTGTTGGAAGTTATCTTCACACTCTGGTGACCATATGAATTTCTTCCCCTTCCTATGCAATGAAGTAACAGGATTACCAATCTTGGAAAATCCCTTTATGAGCTTTTTGTAACACCCAACTAGTACCATAAAGGATATTAATTACATCACATTTCTAGGGGTAGGCCAATCCATCATTGACCTAATATTTTCAAGGTCCACTGCCACTCCTTTAGCTGAGATTATGTGACCTAAATACTATATTTCTCCTTGGAATAAATAACACTTGCTTAACTTAGTGTATATATGGTGTTCTCATAACACATGTAACACCATTCTGAGATGTTCTTCATGCTCCTCTCGATTCTTGGAATACACCAAAATTTCATCCACAAAAACTAAGACAAAATTGTCTAAATATTTGTTGGGCACACTATTTATCAAACACATGAATGTAGTTGGTGCATTTGTAAGAACAAATGGCACCACAACAAACTAATAGTGCTCATACCTTGTCCTAAGGGTTGTCTTGTGGATGTCCTCATCTTGATTCTAACTTGGTGATATCCTGACCTTAGATCAATATTCGAGAATATTGAAACTCCCTTGAGCTGATAAAAAAGATCGTCTATCCTAGGAAAAGGGTATTTGTTCTTGATGGTCATCTTATTCAACTACCTATAATCGATGCACAGTCTCAAGGTACCAAATTTCTTATTTACAAACATGGATAGTGTTCCCCATGGATACATACTCAGTCTGATGTAACTCTTATCCAACATTTCTTTCAATTGCACTTTCATCTCCACCAACTATGGTCTTCTCATTTTGTAGGGAACTTTCGATGTTGGCGCTACTCTAGGCACAAGTTCTATTGAAAAATCAAGATCTCTTTTCGGAGACAATCCAGGCACCTTTTTTGGAAACACATAGTACATAATGATCTTCAACTCCCATAGTACAAAATGATCTTCAACCTTCATATCTTTTCTTTCTATCGAGTTTAATACTTATATAGCATACAAGAGACACCATTTTCTATTGAAATTCTTGAGCTGCAATGTTGTTATTTTCCTTACCGAGATTGGATACCAAATGCCTTGAAAATGTTTTTCATTTCCTTTCTCATCTTCACACTCCACAATATTCTTGTAACAATTTAATTTTTCCTTATGGGAAGCTAACCAATCCATGCCCAACAACACATCATATGAGCCTAGGGGTAGGATATTTAAAAAATCTCAAGTCTCCAGTCCATCCATTTCAAGTGGATATGATTCAACTACCTTATACACTTTTGTTCCAGTGGCTAACTGAACCAACCATGCTTTCACATGCTTATTTTTCTGTAATGAACATACCTCAACCACTCGAGGTGAAATATAACTAATGTTAGATCATGGGTTAATTAAAATAGAGATAGGTTGTTCAGTAATAATACCTTCCAATTCCACTACAGAGGCTTGGTGGTCTTCTTGCCTATTCTCTACCACCGCATAAATTCTTGGCACACTTCTAGATATGTCGTTGACTATAGCTTCCTCCTGCACATTATATACCTTTCTTCCATCATGATTCCCATGGGGAAAATGCATCAACAAGTGTGGTTCTCTACATCCCTAACATTGCAATGGTCCTTTCTTGGTCTCCTCTACTCTTTCTCTTTATTTCTCTGCTAGTTTATTTCTAATTTGAGATGGGAAATTTTGTTGATGCACACTCCTACTTGGTTGACCCAACTATGCACCTTTCTCCCAATTCTTGTAAGGGGATGACTTAGCCTTCCTCTTCCAATATTTTGAAGGCTCTTTCTTATTCTTAGACTGATCATAACAATATTTGGCCTTACGAATGGTGTCCTCCAACATTTTGGGTTTGTCGAATTCAATTCAATCATGGTAGGACTTTGGAAATGCACCGAGAAAATGTTGGATTCTCTCCTTCTCATCCTTGAGGTAGGGAACATACCTCAACATCTCCATAAACCTTTTGGAATATGCATCCATAGTAAGTTTTCCCAACTTAAGCTCATGGAATTCCTTGACTTTTTTGTCATAATAATTTTCCGATCAGTAAGCCTTATGGAAGTGTTTCTCAAATTGTTTCCATGCCAGTTTTATTTCCTTTAGCCCCTTTACTTCCTTAAGTTATTCCCACCAAATGGAAGCCCCTCCATTCAAGTTAAATATGGAAATCATTTCCTTGGTATTATCAGAGTACTTGTGTACCCAAAAGTACTTATTTAAACAAAATATACATGCTTCGACTTCTTCTCCTTTATTTATCTCTCCATCAAAAGTAGGTGGCTTATCCTTCTTGAATTCTTCAGTTAGGGAAATTTGAGAACTCTTCCTCTTTCTCTTCTTAGGAATGTTGGATTTTGTGCCACTAGCATACTGCTCTATCAAATTAGTCTTTCAGCTAGATGACACCGTGGAAACACTTCCACTCTATTTTCCTCTCATGGCATCTCGATGCTTCTTTCTCGAAGAAATCATTCTCACATCGATGTGAGCCAGTCCATGCTCCCAAGAATCCGAAGTGGTTTTCAACCTGTCCGACTATTGTGGTTATGCAATGCTAAATATTTTCTACAGATGTTTCTGAATTTCTGAAAATCTCTACAGTAGAACTGCATTCAACTCTAGTTATTCAACATGGGCTCGCATAAGCCTCTCATTGTCTGCCTTCATACTTCTAACGGTGTCCATCAAATATGGAGGGGTTTCTCTATCCCTCTAACCATTAGATTCTTCATCTTTGAGATGTGAGGTGTCATCCATATCACGCTGCACCGTTCACTCATGTGGTATTCCAATACATCCTACATGTTGAAACAACAACTATCATTAGAATTTTATGTCATAATTTAAAACATGCATTCCAGGTAACAAATAAAATCTTTCTTAAACAATTTTAAGCAGTCTTGGTGACCCATTCAAGCCTAGAGTTTGAACTATTCTCTGATACCACTCTATAACACACCCAACCTTCTATACCTTACTTAGGTTGATGGAGTGTCAAAATTTCTCTTCTTCCAGAAATATTTTCTCTTGAATTAAACCTCATAGATGGATTTATCTCATCGAAAACTTTCCAAAAACTCTAATCATGCTCAAAACCAATCTCTAGATCAAAATATACACCCTCACAAAGTTTCTCAGGTTCTCACAGTCAAATCCACCTCACTACCACATGGAATTCACGTGGAACCTTGGTGCTTGTGCCATACGACATGGCATTGACTTGGCACCAATGTGGCACCTACCCAACCCACAACTTTGGTATTTCTATCCACCTACGCTTAACGTCGTCATCGACTTCACTTTGGTGAAGCACTAAAAATTCAGTCTTGAATGCTTTGATGACGATCCACCTATTGGGCCCCTTTTAGATCCAACAACCCTCCAGTTGAGCATCCAATGACTCTAATTGTGTTGGTCATTCCAACTAGCACCGAGTTTAACGTATGAGTCTCTGATGAACCTCACAGTGCAAGGATGGAACCCACAAGGATCCATGGTTGAGAATGCATCTCACCTATCCACCGATCAATGGTGTAGATATTCCTCATACCTTTATCATCGTCGACACTATATTCTAGACAAAACTCAACTCACCAATCTCCTATTCCTGATGATAATGCCTCTAGCATCAATGATCTAGATCTATTGGCCTATAGACACAACGACCAGGATTTAAAGAAAAGGTCCAAAGGACCTCCTCACCCAATGGGGTCCAATTTCATTCCATCGATTAATACCTTAGTGAAACTTGTTGCCACTTGGACACGCTGGTTGTCGAGATGGAAAACCACATCATCCTAATTTCATCACTCCATCACCTAGCTTAATTGGGGTTTTATGTAGATAAACGATGGAGAGTTACTCTTATCTAATGCTCATCAATGACTCTCTTTGACTCTTATTCTTTATTGTCATCGACCCTCTCTGGACTATCCTTAGTATTAACCATCATCCTATCCCGATGAAAATGGAGCTGGAACCAATGGTTCATATCTCATTGATTCACTCTCAAAAAATATATTGTCGTTGTTACACTACAAGTTCTTTTTTGTCGCCAAATTTCATACCCGTTCTAGCACTCGGTCACCCCCGATGATAAACCTTTACCAACGAAGGGTTGAGATTTAATCATCCCACCATATTGATGATTGTAAACTGTCCTGACCCATCCCATGGTTTTATTTACTGGTTAATCCATAGATTGGGACTTAGTCATTTCTCATGGTTCTACAGAATTTGGTCCCGACCTTCAAGGGTTCGAAATCCCTCTACGATCATTACAGGTTCCTCAACTTCAAAGGGAATATATTGCATATCTTGCAAGATTTACATACAAGACTCAGAGCTTCCTTAAGACTCAAAATCCTCCATTTCACATAGGGACCTCCCCGACATCAGGATACCTACATCATTGAGTGAGAGAAGTTTATGTTCATACCTTGCAAACTTTCCTCCAAGGCTATAAGGTTCTCAGGGACTCAAACAGTCCATACTTATTCATTTTCACAATTTAACAAATCTGTTAAAATCCATGGAAACATATTCCATTTTCTGAGGAATTCAAATCATTGATCATAAACATTTCCATTTCCATTAAAATCAGACAACTACTTACTCATGCATATATATACATATTTCATGTTCCAATTCAAGAAACTAAGTTAAACACTTATCTAATAATGAAATTTCCAACACCAACTGATTGAGAGAGGAAACCTTTCCTCCCAGTTAGTGGTTTGGTGTTTTCATTAAATTAAAACATAATTACATGCTTCATAACATACTTACATGGAGTCTTAGCATAATTAGAGTCTTGGGGGAAACAAGGTGTTACAACAAGAAGTAGGTCAACATCGTAGTGAAAGGGAATTTAAAGTGGGGTATTGGTTATTTCTAAGGCTACAACCATATAAACAGATGTCCCTCAAGAAACAAAATAATGACAATAAATTATCACCCAAGTATTATGGCCCTTATAAGGTTTTGTAAAGGATTGGAAGTATGGCTTACAAATTGGAGTTTCCTCCATATTCACGTGTACATCCAGTCTTCCATGTTTATTTATTAAATAAGTTCATCAGTAAAAAGATCAAATCCAAACTGTTTTACCAAAGATTAATGAACAAGGGAAATGCATACTAGAACCAAAAACAATCCTTGAAACAAATATTAAGCAGTCAAGAAATTGAGCAATTACAGAGTACCTAGTCAAATGAAAGAACCAACTAGTGGAAGAGGCAACATGGGAAGATGAGTTCTTCTTGCATAAAAACCCATGGTTAGTCGAGTGTTGAGGAAAACACTTGTTTGAATAGGAAGTTTTGGAAGATTGGTTGTTGTCATTGATGTCAACCCTAGTCATGGGTTTTGGAAGATTGGTTGTTGTCATTGATGTCAACCCTAGTCATGGGTTTTGGACAGCAAGATTGATGAAGGTATTTGGACATGAAGGAAAATGAACATGTAGATACAAGACCCATGGATGGATAGTATACATCATGTTGTTTCCAGTGGTATGTGGCACATCACTTGGATCCTCATGTTTGAGGAGAAATGAATTTTTGAAGATGACAAAGTGAATTGAAGAAGGAAGTACATGTAGGCCCTGGAGATAATTAAAGAAAAGAATTACAAAATAAGAAATTGTCAGGTCGGCCCTAATGTTAAAAGGAAGTGAAATAAATGGTATAAATAAATATCATTATACATTCATTTGATACACAAGTCGAATATCAAAGGAAATCACAAGTAAAGAAGGTCGGATTTCAAGGGAGGATGAAGTGTTTTGGTGATGTGTTCTAAGGTATGTTATTTTCAGGTCATCTTACCATTTTTGATATAACTTGTTTTATAGAATGATTCAGATGGTGAAATTTCTATGGTATTGAGAAGACATATCAAGGTACCTATGGTAAAAATTTCAGCTCTTGATTCGCTATAATTATGGAGATACACTATGTGGAAGATAGGGTTTTTGACCAATCCTGAAGCTAGTCAATAAACAGGTGTTCTGGGTAAAACAATCATAACTTCTTAATAGAGAATCCAAATGAAGTGGGAAAAATTTCATTGGACAGAGTACGGACTTTATTTTTGTGTGTGCGAGTTTCAGAATATTATGTTAAATATTGAGGGTGGGGCATTATGTGCAAGTTAGGTCTCCTAAATAAACCAGAATTGAACAAAGTCTACCATTCTCTCTATAACTTGTTTTTGGGTGGAAGGAAGGGGCAAGGATGGAGAGTTAAATCCTCTCTTGATATTGGAGTATTATATATTCCTCTTGGAGGTTTATCCCTCCCTTTACATTTGGAAGCTGTAGCTACCTTTGGAAGTCATTACTTCCCTTGAACAATAACTATTGATTATTTCTCA